>JAQGBU010000512.1:0-25747 GCA_034698605.1 Isotoma decorata
AAAGTAAAATTTGCGTGACGTGACGAGGGGGGGGGAGGGGGGTATCGACGTTGCGTTACGCAGCGTGACGAGGGGGGGGGGGAGGGGTTCAAAAAAGGCCGATTTTTGCGTTACGTAATTTACGAACAGCCCCGTAGTAGTTAGTATGGATGTATACATTCAGAATGCAGATTAGATAGTTCGATTATTATTACGACTACTTACTACCTTATCACCGTACGTATGTTTCGTGTATACAAAAGGGATATCATGATGTTGATGAACAATTCAACATTTAATTCCAATATATAACCCTCGGTCCCACACATTTTTTAGATTTTAATGAAAACATAGTTGCAGAGAACTATCATCATTTTCATTTCCAATCATATCAAATCCCTCTCATTATTATCAACATCATACTTTTTTATCCTTATCATCACGTAGATATACGTACTTCTCAATCAAGTTCAATTAAATCGGGCAGAATGGATTTTTTTATCTACTTTTCTACACATATGCACAAATTCAACAACACTCACTACTAGTGACTGAAATGCAGGCAAATCTCTTTAAATCCTATCTTACATTATATCATACTAGATTATTATTTATTATTATTACCATTATCATTAGTAGTGGCGTCGATTTACCTTGCTCAAAAGTTAAAAATTCTTTCTATCATCTAACTCTTTCTACAACAATAACAACAATACAATGCATAACAATCAATTATTGAACTTGTTCTTTCTTACTTCTTGCTTTGAAATGAAATGCCTGTACTACAATAGAATAGTCATGCCAGGTTTGTTTAAAAATTCATCTAAAGCATGTTGTACATTATCATTATGGCATTTAAAACTTAAAAATGTACATATTTTTTTAGTCAAATACTACAACAATGCAGGATAGATACATGACCTATGAATTTATCAGTACCAGCTGGTAGGCGAAAAAAAATTCAGGCCACAAATATCCTCAAGCGATTGGAAAGTATTATTGGACACATCTAGATATTACATACATAAGTAGGTATAAGTTGAAGAGACGCCCCTAAAATATCACATTAACACTGGCAAATGGCAAAGTGACTGATCTTGAGGGTTAGGCGAGATAACTGAAGTTGAAACCTCAAGACTAATGATTATAATTGTATTTTGCCATGAATAAAAAATTCCAAGAGAAATATTAACCCATGATGTATGTATAAGTAGTACTAGTTAGAGAAAATATTTTTAGACTTAAGAAATTTTAGGATAAAAACAACCCTTTCATATTTGTTCCTTAAAGTGCATAAAAAAGGGTTTAAAAAATCGAAAGGAACAGGTTGCTTGCTTATTTTTTTAGACAGAATAATGCATTCGAACTGGGACTACGGACAGACGTGGACGCAATGCTATGCTGCTGCAACCATGAACCAAGTCAGTAGTTAGTTAGTAGGAAATATTATTATTATCGTCCGACGTCCACTAACAACGATTCAACGTTTGGACTTTCAGAACACCTTTTGCATACTTATATACATCAATTTTTCTACTTAGGGACGGATTGACGATGGACTATCTGACTGGTGAGGGTGACTTGACTGATGGTCAGTATAATCATCATCATCAATACAATTCATGAAGGTAGAAAAAGCTAAGGTAAATAAGTAAGTAAAGGTAAGAGGTAACTCTGGCAAAAGTGGGTAGTAGCCAGTAGGTAGTTTAGGTACAACTATAGATATATAGTTACACATTCAAGTTCATTCTATTATATTGCGATTTTATTGGTGTTAAAGGCTTTTATATTTTGCATAATATGAATTAAACCCGTCCGTATTCACAAAGCTTCTTTGAGGGTTTTTAAGCGCTTTAAAAAGTTTTACATGAGCCTTCTCAACTTCCCACTGTCCATATGTCAGACAGAATGTAGCACAATAATGAAAACGTTGCGTTGCTGGCTACTATACAGTTTGCAAGTAATGGGAAAACACTTGCAGGGCTTCATAATTTCATCTATTCAGAGGACTTCATAAACTTGAATGATAGCAAAATATAAATCAGAATAAACCAAATAAATCGTAATAATTATTAAATATGTAAATTATGATAAGAGAATATGCAATGAATGCAATGAAATACGTTTCCAATAGTTATCAGTTAAAGTACGGACTTACTTTAATGATAAAAGTTTCTAAAAGTTAAATGCATCATGAAGGATATAAATTAAAATTGGTATATTGAGGCACGCAAACTAGGCGAGGCTGACTGAAAATAAGAGAAAAAAGAGGACGCAGAATAGGTTAACAACTATGAACTAATATATCTCAACAATTTGCAAATAATATTTTTTCTCGTGAGAACAATTCTTTCACTAATCACACCTCAATTAATTAAATAAAATGTGACTAATGCAAGATATATTATAATTTACAAACTGAAAGATTTGTAGTCATTTTGTGCAAGGTGTCTGTATTAATACATATGTAATACATGTGCCTAATACATGTATTATACCGTTTTTACTGTATTTAATACGTGAGATAATGAGAAGACTTTTAAGGTTTAACGTTCTGTGAGTGAAGCCAGTGTACAGTGTAAACACCAATTACATGTGAAACAAAGGTGAAGTCTCACTTAATAGTTACCAGTATTGTACTGAAAAATTAAGACAAAAGTTAACCTAGGTTTGACATATCAAAAAATTAGTGAATGAGATTGATGTCGCAGATTGTTGTGTCGCTGTCACTATTAGCTTGTACATTTTTTAACCTAACTATAATTATGCTTGTTACTACTTCTACTACTACTTATCTAATCAAATCAAATGAACTGACCTTCATAAATTGGACATATCATAAATGCAGATCAATTTATGAAACTGTGATTGTATCTAACTGTCACAAAGAAAGGGAAGGGATAGAATTAAGGTTAGTTTTTTTCCATGTTGTAGGTAACGTATGAATCGAGGTGCATTTCATGCACTTTACTTTAAGCTTTATTCTGTTGATTTTTTCGTCATTTCACCACTATTTGCAAAATGTTAGCAGCTAATTATATATTTCAGTACTAATTTAATAAAACTGAATCATTGATTTCAATTTAAAATGTAGATTTTTAATTAATACAATGGCCAATTTTTAATACATAAAAACGTGTGGCATCATTAAGCAGGCAATTAAAGTTGTAAATTAGTATGCATTAAGTAAGTAAATTACATCACAAGCTTGACTTCTGTAATAAACTCCAAGTTTGCATTATGCATAATAAATTGTTGGAAGTAGTTACAGTTACGAGGGTTTCATAAATATATTGACTGAGGTGACATCATTTCAACACTAAGAGCGATAAAAAATTAGAAACGTTTATGATATTTAAAAATTAATGAATTCTAAAATTACAAGTCTAGCTATATTATAATACGTGAGGGTGACGCACTTAAGAGTTTTATGCATGTGCACAGTTTACACTTTCAGCACAGCATTGCCCATAAATGTAGTTCATTTCGTTTTTAAATACTTCACTGCTAGACTGCTACAAATGCAAATTTTAAATGATAAAATGCAGAAATTTAGGTATCTCGAATTTTAGATGCTTGATGCTTGAACTTTTTCATTTAATGAAAATGCTTGAGACTCCAAAATTGTGGCCTAAACCCTTAACCTACGGGTCCTTCTTGCCGATACTAAGCCGTACGATAATAGCCTCCCCCTCTTAGTTGATTTTTAATTTAAAATCCGCATAACTATACCCAAACTAATCAAATGTGTAAAATAGTAACTATTTCTACAATAGCCAAAACCTCTTAAAGGAAAATAAACAATCTTAAAATTTAATGATCAATAAATGCAATAATAATGTTGCTTTGCTACTTCATTTACTTATTCCCTCCTACAATCAACAATAAGCTATAAATTTTGTTTCAATTAGTTAGTGTGTTATAACATTTAACAGCAGTCATAATATAGAAGAAAAAAATTTATTGTGTAATACATTGGATACCTCACCTGTCAATATTCAACGTTTTATGCAATTGACACAAGTTGCAAAATAATGAATCAGCTCATTTATCTAAAATGTTTTCTTTGAATTTTTATGAAACACTCAGCTTGCCAAATATTTTCTACACAAAAACATACATTTTTTCCAACTTAGTATATTGAAAGTTAATAGCTTAGAAATAAGGTAAAGTATTTCCTAATTTTAACATAGCAGATAAAAACATGCAAATATTTTCCCCTATTGAAAATCGTAATTTTGAAATAATTGAAGCGTTTTGTAAACAAGTGTCAGTTTTATTAGCTTTTACAATTGTCGGATGCAATCCAGAAATACTTTCCACTGATACTAGCTCTTACTAACATTTAAAGTCGGAATGTTTTCGCCACCGTATCATTCAACACTAATTGTTGACAGCTATGAAACATTTTAAACAACTCTATTTTAAACTTATATTTTAAATCCTGAAAAAATATTGGATTATAGCTAAAGCCCACAAATGTCTATTCAACAACGTAATTCTTTGTGGAATGCCAAATCAAATCTCTTATTCAATGCGCAAGATAAAACATAAAAATTAAACTACTTCAAGTCTTCAAATAACAATTGACAATTTAGCCTTGACAATTATACTATTAAAACTGATCAAGAAAAGTTTTTGCACTCAATAAATACCCAATAAATCCTTCAAGGTTGTTCATCTAAATAACAGAGCTTTGCACCTAAAACAAAATTCCACTCGTTGCCCGTATAAATGATATCAAGGGTATATTAAATGGAATTTGCATGTATAATATATGCAACCCGGATTCGGATTTTTATTTCTCCTTGAAACAATTAAACAAAAAAATAAAGTCAAGTACGTTTACCAGTAAACTAGATAGAATCAAGTGCATTCAATGCTTCAATTCAATGCAGTTTCTTACTGTTCTTTGTTTAATACTGATTACAACAACATGACAAACAATGCAATTTCCAAATAAACCGAATTCCCTAACTTCCGAACCTTTCCTTTATCTTTATTGTATACAATACATTTCACACATACTAACTATGTATCATGATGCACGAGGAACATCAATGGGCAAAAAAACTGAAAACAACACCACATACATCGACATGAACTAGTTTGACAGTCTCAATAAAATACCCGGATTCACCCGGCACTCGCACATTCCTTGTTCAGTCCCTCACACAACTCTATCTGTACCACTACTAACCACTAACAAATTACGTAGTACGTGTGTGTAATTTGCAGCCACACTGACAACCGATACCCGGGTACAAGTGGTACTGTGTCAATGTTGTACACACTCCACACTTGATCTCCTTTTTGTATACAAGAAAAAGTTATTTATTACCCTTCATTTCTACGTCTAACCAACCACAGGACTTTAATTCATATCTTTTTTAATTATATAACTTCCTTTACCTTACTTAAAACTAAATAATTATTGCTTTAAATAATCCCAATGTTAAGGCACTTTTCAAATTAACATTACTATGTACTAGATGGGCAAATAACACTTTTATAATGCTTTTTTAAAAATTACTAAAAAACAAAAGAAAAAAAACTACACACTACCACTACACAACACAACTAACACTACAAACCACTACACACTATAGTACCCACTACATGTTTTTATGATCACACCGTCAAACCGTGATTCGGATAAAATAGCAGAGGCTTCCCTCCTCTCTATAAACTTACCTTGATTTTTCTTACTCCAACTACTACCTTTGGAATGGTTGACAGCCCGATCCGAAAGAAAACCCCGAATCCCGAAATTCTATTTAACTCCACGTGCTTCATTCCAAACACATAAGTTTTCCAGGGCTTTTCTGTCTCATTTGTATTATGTATTCACAATTTGCAAATATTTGCTAATTTCCATACAATTTAATGTGTACTACATGCACTACACTGGTATTTTTATTTTGTATTTATTTTAGTTCAAGTTTTTACTTTTTCAGTCCACAGAGTTGACAGACAAAAGTTTTAAGTTTTTCAAGTTTTAACTCAATTCAAATTTCAATTCATAATTTTGAATTTACACATTAAACTTGATTAAACTACACAATCCACTTTTAACAATTCAATTTAAAACTAAAACAACAATAAATTTACAAAACTTTTGCAAAAAATAGCTCATGAATTCTGAATTCTGATGTCTGATATGATATGCACAAACAACACAAAGTTATGAACAAAACTTGTATTGATTGCCAAGGACAAAAACTGATTGTCAACTTGAACTGTTTACTACAATAGCAATAAACTTTGAATAAACTCCGGAAACATTCAACAATTTCCTATTTCTCCATTCATTTTTATTCAAAAATTCAAACCGAGCCGAAAAACACCCTTAAGAACACTTATAAAACACAAGCCCTTAATAATTCCAAATTTCCAATGTCCTAGAACAACTGTAAACTGGACCTTAGCCTGAACTAAAATTTTTGTTCTTCTGGAGAAATATATTTGTAATGAGCCTCCTTGATTTTATTTATCATATTTTATGTATCGCTTGAAGCAAAAAAGACAAAACGAGCTAGCCCTCATCATCCTAGCTAGTTCCTCCTGAGTCAAATAACGTACAAGAACTACCACTACTGCCGAAGACTCAAAGATACCATTGCCACTGCCACTAGTCACCAGTATGCAGTAGTAAGTTGTATGGTGGTGCAGAAGGGTTAAATTTTTCTTTAAAATCCAAAGTCAATGGTAAACCTTCTACTAAGCTTCATCTATACGGTACGGTGGGGCACTTTTAGTTTACTAGAGTAATACAAATTCTACTATTCACTCTTTTTAGTTGGAGAGAGGAACTTTTTTAAAAGTTGTTCTAACTATTGTATTTTCATGTATTTCTTGAATACTTGACTCGTCCGAGTTCAAATCTCAACTAAAAGCATTAGTAAAATGGTTAAAAGGACGTGGAACGACCCTCATCACCATCACCATCATGATAGTAGTAGTCGAGGGGCGAAGAACGTATTTCATGAATACTAAGCAAATGCATAGTACACACATTTTTACTTTATCTTTGTTAACCTAACCCCATACGCTTCTACTACTATAATACGCTTCTTCACTGTACCATTTACCATTAGCATATCTAGGCATTAAACTAAACATCATCGGAGTTAACATTGGCATTACACCACAACTACAACTACCACTGCTTACTTTTCCGATTTACTACTACGGCATTACTGATTACTACTTTAGAAAGACGCTTTTTAGTAGACACTGCTCACTAATTTTAAAGATTACTAGCTACTACTGCTACTACTACTCAAGAAAGATTTTCCAATGCAATGTCCACATGTAACATAGTTTTCAAAAGGTTGATATAAAATGGCATATGAAATCTTATTAAGAAGATTCGAACATTTGCAAGTATTAGATAGAATGATTATGATTATGATGGAGATAGTGAGTCGAAGCATTATAAAGTACAGGTAAAAAAGAATTAGGTATTCATATAAGAGACAAATAATAAATGGATGAAGATTGGTGATGATGATAGTGTGTGTAAGTAAATTTTAGTTAGTGTGTCCTAGTCAGTAGTAGTTGTTTAGTAGATTTAGAGAGAAGGAAATAATATTACGTTATTATGATGATGCCAAGTTTATAAACACTTGCTAGACGACTTTGTTACTGAAGATAGTTTTTATTTTTTATATAAGAGAAAGAAGACCTATCAATACTCCTTTATCTGTAAAAAACGAAGAACTCAATGTCCATTCCATTTCATTATCAAATTGATCCACTATGATTACTACTTTTAGATTACTGCATTACCCTACTGTCTTTGTTATGCTGCTTTTAGTCTTCTCTGAAGCTAAAATGTTTCGCCAACTTATATCTAGCTTACTAGCTTCTACATTTCTTATCGATTCCCATGTAACTAAATCGAATTGAAAGCAAAAAAGGCTGACCAAAATCGTATTTATAATGAAAGAAACCGAAAATAGACTCGAGGAATTTTTTGTATCGATTGTATCAAGAAAAAGCTTTACTTATATGTACAAAACGATTAAAGCTCAAAATATAGGTTGAAAAGGCATTTATTTTATAACAGATTCTTACGCTTTTAGGACGACTAAAGATAAGTTTTAATAAAAGTAGCAAATTTGCAAAGTCTCATTCATACCACCCTAAATAAAAATAATGCATGTTAAAGTTAAAATGTTAAAATGACAATTAATGTTCATATTCATGCGAGAATAACTTATTTACTGATTTAAAAAAACAAAATCGGTCAATATTTTAAATTTCAGCACAATTGTGTATGACATAGGCTAGATATAAAAAATTAAGGTTTTAACATACGGAGAATGGACCGGGAGTAGGTGGTGGAACCCCGATGGAATGAATGGAATTTGACATACAAAGTCCTAGAAGTGTTTATTATGTTTTTTAAGTGTTGACTTGACTAATGTCTGGTTATATGATTAAAGTCACAAAGCATTCGCATTCATTCATAACATTGCTTTTTGCTTTTCAATCGAGGAAGATAAATATCATAATAAAACCTAATCATCTTACCAATTCCATTCCATGCAACAATTCATTAAAATATGTGTCATATTTACAGAACGGTGACAGTGACCTAATTGGTGTAATCACTCCAGTCATAAACTTAAATGAATGTGCAGTCAAAGTCATTTTTGATTATAAAATCATGATAAATTTATCTTTATAGGTTGTGTTCCATCAACATTTCACACTTTATAATCTCAACTTAAAAAATCTCGAGCAAAAACATTCCACTTGCCTATAAGTACATTTCATACTACTATGCAATGTTCAACGAAAGAACTCTCGAACAAAAATTAGATAACATAATAAAATAAGAAACGCAATTGAAGAAAGATTGAATCTCCGAAGTCGGAGTCAATCTCATAAATAATTGTATGTACAGAAAAGTTTACATAATATATCTCATGTGTAGGCAAGACAAACACCCTGGTAGTTATTTCCCTAAGATCTGTTTTGAAAATCAGTTTGGCTTGCTGTTGTTTTACAAATAAGTAAGATAAGATTTGTATTTGAAATGAATACAAAAACAATACAAAAAAGAATTTAGTCTACCACAAACATAAAATTCATTTTTTATTTCAGGCACTTTTTTAAAGGAATCAGTCCAAGGTTTTTCTAATTTAAAAGTTTAGAAAAAAATTTATTGTACGTTTCACTTTAATTTAATTTGCTTTAATTTGGATCATCTTTCAAACCATGAAGACTTTCTTTAAATTTCAATTAACTAATAATTTATTTTAGTTGCGTACATTCAACATTTCACCTTTTATAAAGTTTATTAAATAAATAGTCATGACGTTATTGTTTCTTGATTTGAGCTATGAATCAGTAGAACTGATAATTTTTACTGATTCATTGCTTTTATTGATTTTAATTCTGAATCACCGTCTTTGTTTTTTTTTTGTTTTTTATTTATACATTACTAAACCTTCTAAAATAAATGCAGTTGGAATTCCATACCTTTGTTTGCATTCTTCACATTTATCAAGCATTAAAAATTAAATCGAATGAGTCGAATTCCACTTATCAATGTATCAATCCATATATTTTTTGATTCTTTCAGAAAGTTTCCATCGATTTGCTTTGATTAAATTAAATGTTTTTTTGAGTGTATATCTAGAACTAGAACACAAAAAATGCACAAATGTATCTAGACTGACGGAGATGCTTACAGAAATGGCAAAAACTACGTGTTATTTTACACATTTCATGTATAAATTCGACTTCGTAATTATAATATTATAATGCATCATCACTTCATCACACTTTTAAATCCCTGTAATAGCTAATACTTGATAGAAATTAATAACTTAAACATACGGAATTTAAAACAATATTAATCTTTAATTCATATTAAAAGCCGGATATAACGTAATGGCGTCTTTCAAATTAATGTAAAAACTAATCTGAAGTCTAGATGAAATCTGCAATACTTACATTTAAGTACAAGTTTTATTATGGACAAAGACGAAGTGGGTATAGTGGACTAGGCTATTTCAAAACATTTATAGCCATGCTGACCTCTGACACTAAAAATATTTAAAATTCTTAATTCACATTTAGTAAATCACGTATTGTGTTTTACTAAATGTACTGCATATGCTAATGAAATCAAAAGATATCATTTTATATTAACATCATAATCCCTTTCAATTTAAAGTACTGTCGTTTAGTCTGTATTTAAAAATTAAAGCCCTTTATTTTACTATTACTAGTAAAGAAAATTTACTTCCTTATCTATTCAAAATTAATTCTAATTTTTGAAAACTTTCAAAAAGTCTTCTACAGATAGTTCTACATTATAATTCATCAAAAATACTATCCATCATCGTGATTTTGAACTGAATTTATTTACTCATTCTTAATACCTATATTTTCAGGACCAAGACAATGTCATAATCGGAAGCGCAAGAACGAGAAGCGTTGACCAAAAGCTGACATTCATTTTTATAGAATCAAGATTGCCTTTTAAAAAGCGTCATTCATAAAGGCCTCAAGAAAGTATTATCCTTACCTCCGAGTGTCATGATGTCAGTATAAACTTTTATTTCTGTATACCATTTACTATGTACACACCACCACCACCGGCTTTTTGCTTTTTTCTGAAGAAGAGTTGCAACTTGCAACCAAGATTTCTTTTCTATATTGACTACCTCTATAATGTAGAAGTGGCAACTTACAAGTTGTCATTATTCAAAGCACATTCCAATTTTACAACCCCAAAAATTATATTTTTAAATCTTCTTAATTATTAATCCATATTATGAAGTAGGTAAGGTCAGAGGTTAATTAAAAGTACAAGATACTACTGGAGTGAAAATGCCGAAGAAAAAGACAGGTCAGAGGAAGAAGGCAGAGAAGCAAAAGCTTCGACAAAAGAACATCAGGGAAGCGAAGGAAAATCGAAGTCTTGTTGACCAGCCATGTAATTCAATTATGGAATGTGACAAGTGCAAAAGGACTCAGAGGAATAGGGCCTTTTGTTACTTTTGTCAGTATGTTCAGCGTCTTCCTCAGTGTGCTCATTGTGGAAAGGTCAAGTGCATGTTGAAAACTGGAGACTGTGTCATTCGACATCCTGGAGTTTACACTACCGGCCTGGGCATGGTGGTAAGTTTTTGGTGGTATATTATTGTGGGTGGATATAATTTGGACTGTAACCTGTGACCTCTTATAATTTACAATTGTTTTCTTGCTTTCAGGGTGCTGTCTGCGATTTCTGTGAGGCTTGGGTGTGCCATGGAAGGAAATGTCTTCAGAGTCATGCTTGGTATGCCATGGAGTTTTATAAATATTTTATTACTGTGTATTGCAATGATTACTGGCAATCGATGAAGTAGATTTATATTTGTGTTTATGATTGAATTGTTCAATCTATTTATGATTTTTATTTTGCAGCACTTGTGCCTTAGCCGATGCAGTGTGTATTGAATGTCAACGTGGGACCTGGGAACATGGAGGAAGGATATTTAAATGCTCATTTTGTAACAGTTTCCTCTGTGAAGATGACCAATTTGAACATCAAGCAAGTTGTCAAGTTCTAGAAGCGGAGAGTTATAAGTGTCAGTCTTGCAACAAACTGGGTCAATACTCTTGTCTTCGATGTAAGGTTTGCTTCTGTGAAGATCATGTCCGTAGGAAAGGATTTAAGTACGAGAAGAACAAGGCTATTCCTTGTCCCAAGTGTAACTTTGAAACTAGTGTCACTAAGGATCTTAGCATGTCCAGTAAGTGCATTTACTATATGATTTTATATTTATCTATTGACATTTGGTAGTATGCTTGAACATAACTTGTGTACTAAAAATCCATTTTTTTTTGTTTTTAGCACGATCCCATAAGTTTGGACGTCAAGGAGGAAATGATGAAGATGATGATGATTATGGTGACGATGAATACTACACTAGCGGATCGTCAGGATTCACTTTCAGTGGTTATGGCATGTCTAACGCCAAACCGTCAAAGGCAGGTGATGATGATGATGATGATGACGACGACGATGAAGATTATGATGAGGATGACGACGAAGAGGACTCTGAAGAAGAAAGTGAATCTGGGGAGGATGAGGAGGACGAAAAGAAGTCGCAGGAGGGGAGCGAAGAGAAATCAAAATCCTAGACAGACATACTTTTTCTAATTTCAAATTACTTTTCTAATTCCCAAAATTGAAGCAGTAAAATTTTCAATTTAATGGTTAAAAACGATGCAAAATGTTTCAAGTACACAGAATAAATGCAGGTACTAGTTATTTGATGAAGACTGGAAGAATGAGTTACTTAATATCAAAGAAATGTTGTCCATTGTGATAAAATTGTATTTTAGTCAATTCAAAAGTACATAGTATTCTCATACAAAATGTATCGTGGACGTGGCTTACCACGCATATCTTGTCGTCTTCTTACACAGGAAATAAAAATTGAAACAATTAAATTATTTTAACTACCATTATTTTGCTAAATGCTACTATTACAGTTGTAAATTATAATTAGTTTATAGACGTAGAATTCGTAATGGAACGAATACTACGCATCTAATTCAGAACATAAGCATTACTTTTTCCTAAATTTTCCACCGCCTCCACCTTTCTTCCATCCTTTTCCAAAACTTTTTTTTCCATCTGATGACTCTGATCTTTTCGTCTTTTTCTTATCAGGTGAAAGCTCATCTCCGAGCCTTTTCTCCCCACTTTTGATGCTGATACTACCACCTTTCGCAGAGGTGAGAGCACTTGACCATACTTCGTCACTTCCTTTGATAGCAAACTCACTAAAGTCATCATTTTTTAAGCGCTCCAATTCTTTGTCTTGTTTCTTCTTTAACTCTTTCGCCGCTTTGTCTAATTCTTTGGAAAGACTTTGAGCAACAGGTAACATATTGGCTGTTTTCTCTCCTGCATCAACTTGGTTGAGCTGATTAGCTAATGAAGATTCAAGAATACGATTCATGAAATCTAGTATCTTCCTGATGGCTCGATTAAATAGACCTAACAGTTGAGTTGCGGGGAGATCAAGCTCTTTGGCCAATTCGTCTACAGTTTTGTGCTGAAGGCCGAGTCCAAGCAAAATTGCCTAAAAAAATTAAAAGGAACGCTTTAAAATTAAGGTTTCAGTTCTTATGTTAATCGTCATTTAAAGTCAAACTAAGTTTTTGAATTTCTTACCGACTGAACTGCTGAGACTTTTAGTTCACCCATCTTGCCCAAAAAATATAGTCGAGCTAATGTTGGAACCAAGTCCATAATAACATGGTAATCCGCCATATTTTTGGTGTACAAGTCAATTCTCTTCATGTCATAAGGCGTTAAGTGGATTTGCAATTCCAAGGGACTGATTTCTAAAAGAGATAATAATTGACTGTTAATATCCACTATTGCAAAAGTGGCTACAGTTTTCTTTATAAGTAACGAGTATAATGTTTACAAAAATTTTTTGAACCACAAACCTGAGCCACTATCAAGCTGGCAGTTTTTATTTTGAAGAATGCTCAAAGCTAATGATGGGGCAAATGTTCTAAACTGGTATGATAAGAGAGCCAAAAATCGTTTTCGAAAATCTGTGAAATATTCTTTCAGCCAACTTGAATCCATTTCATGAACTGCTGACGTGTCAAGCAATTTAATCATAATACAGGAATGCTCTCCAGTTAGGTCATTCGCAGTTTGCCTAAATGTAAGTTTAAAAAATTGAATTTTAAAATCCACATAGTTTAGTAATTTTAGTTTTTTTTGTACCTCATATAAACAGGAATATATCCTGCTCGTTTCCAGAACTTAAATAGCGGAAGAGTTACACCATAAGATACACCTAAATAGTGAAGCCCTTCTGGTGGTCGCTCTGTGAGTTTTAAAAGAAGGGGTGGAAGATTTTTCCGAGGAACTACCAACCAACAAAGATTAGATGCAACTGAGTTTAGTGTATACAAGCATGAATTAAAGTTAAATGCAATATTATTTAAGTTGAGAACACACCTATACTTTCGCCAAGTATACCTAGATCCTCGTCTTGAACAGATTCAATCTCTTCTACATGAGAAGCTTCATCGTCCTCTCCAATGTCAATCATTTTTCCTTCATAGTATTGTTGAAGTAATTCTATCGCCCTTGAGCCATACCCCATCTTATGAACAGGTGAATAAAAGATTAGCTCTAAATTATGTACTGTTAATCAGTGCTCATGTGTTATTTCCTTACCCCTTGATAGTCAGGGTGAGTTGCAACTCGAACAACTCTTGCACCAGATAAGGAGGGGAAGTCTTGATCCTGGAACTGTTGAGCCACAGTCCAAGGAATCAAGTCACCAGATGCCCTCTTCCCCCTTTGCAGCCCAGCTGTGATGCTTCCCTTGGAAATCTCGCCTTCCAGGCCGACCTAAGAATACAATCGTTCATGATTTTTAACCACTTTACTAATTTAAACTGATGTCACTTTCGAAGTCTCTCGATTTCTAATTTGCATCAATATTTTTTTATTTACATCAATATTCACTTATTTACCTGGATTACGCAATAAACTTCTGGTAAGGACATTCTATTTGGATCAACTGGACCAAGTAAACAGAACAAATGGTGAGCAGGAGCATCGGACATGAGCTGTAAGTCGTTTGGTGAATTCTAAGGACAATCAATCAATAATTGTATTACATCCTGTTTCATCAGCTAAAAACTTCAAATATTCTCCCACTCTGAGGAAAACATTACGAATCATTACCTTATAATGGGATGCGACATACAGAGACATAATCCGTTGTAAAAACAATTCAGATGCGTTGTGAAAGCTAAACAATGTATCGCTGAAAAAATGACCCCCGGCTATTAAACTTCATACTTTTGACGCATTTATTTAAAAAATAAATGTGCATTAAAAATTATCAGGGCACTGAGTGCCGTCAAATATTAACCTTACCGATTTATGTAGTAGAGCTCACAGTCTTTAGGAGGAGGACAGCCTGATGTCAGTGATGGAGTCAAAGTTGCATCCAAGCACAGTAGATTTGTAAGCCAGCTTTCCACATTATCTCCTGGCTTGTATCGAATAGATTCTTCAAGGGTAACCTGATAAGTTTTTAGGTAATATTGAAACAATAAAATAAAGAGATGCCTTTTGGTGGCTCACAGATAGCCAAAAAATTGCATACCTCACGAAGTACCCTTGCTGAAACAGCTGTACTTTTATTTTTATTGTCTTTTGACTCTGAAGTAGATCCACTATTTCGGAGCTGCTGAATTAGCTTCAGGGATAATGAACGCCCAGTTCCTTCATACCCACTGATAGTCGAGGATAAAAATATTAAATAAGGCCCAAAAAGAGATTTCACTAGAGGCAGAGGAATTGCTGCGGCTTCATCTACAACCAACAGCTCTGCTTGTCCTAACTTTTGAGCATCAGTAGGATGAATATACTATAAATCAAAACATCAAAAATAAATTTGTTATAAATAGAAAAGTAAATCGCATTTAGATATTCCACAAATGAAACCGTAAGAATAAAAACAACAAAGCACGGAACTAGTTACAAACCTGGATTGTCTGACGGTGACCCAATTTACTGAACTGTACTCTAACAATCGCCTTATTGAACTCTGGGTTTGTAGACTGAATTACTTCGTAATCGCTATGCTGTTCGTATTCTAAAGCAGCAAAACCTGCGCAAAAATAAAATGTCCATGATAAAACCTTGTAAATAACGCATTGAAGACGTTGTGTCGATCACTACCTTTGAAGACGAATTCAAAAAGTGTGTGTAAATTTTCAGGGCTAGGGCTCGTAACGTAGATATTAGAATACTCAAATGCAATAGCAGCTGCCATTGCAAGACCTAGCGCAGCAGACTTTCCCCTTCCTCTTGCAGCTGTCAATGAAACTGTGGCATCTAGGTTTTTTCTTGTAATTGCATCAATGAACACTAAAAGTGCTTTAGCCTGAAACGAAATTAATCTAGTGTTATACGTTTATACTTGCATCTGCAAATATATGTTATATGTATCCCTTGCCCTTATCAGGTTACCTGATCTACAGTCTTGCAGCAGTTAGTTAATGCCCCTAGAATCGGCGAGCTATGAACACTTTCCTTTAAAGCTTGCAACTCCAGGTCTCCAGCGCTCTCTCCAACTTCTGAAGGACACACTGCAGTAATATTTGCTGCATTAGTAGACACTGGAAGAATGTTGAGACTGTCATCCATCACAATGCATGAGTCGCATGAACCCAGGGATAGAAGAAACCTTGGGAAATTAAAATGTTAAATCCATCAATACATGTACATAAAAAGATTGGATAAGATTAAAATAGAAGTGTAATTTGTTTAAACTTCAGTTGAAAATCTCAAATTACCTTTCATTGAATCTCGCGACAACATCCTGATGAGCTTCCGTCCGAAATCGTGAATGGACATCCATAGTCATTGCATACAATTGTTTCAGAGAATTCATAGATCTCAGTAAAATAACTACAATCCCACCACCTTCAACTGTCTCAATTGTACGAGCCAAAAGGTTCGGAGTCAACGCTTCAAAATCTTGAAGGACACACATTCCAAATGTGTTCCCCAAGATTTTATGCGTCTCAGCATAGTAACAATAACGGATGTTAGTAGACGCTATGAATAGCTCAAATGGATCGTCTTCGTTCACATCAGTTTTTCCTGACTGTATTTTCTTTTGCAACTGGCGCATTCGTTTTTTACGATGGCTGCAAATGATTTTAATACATCAATTTCATTTCAGACTTATCGGTTCATAAATATTCAAATTAAAACCAAACTACACATTACAATTACAATTCAAAGGAAAAAATTGCTATACCTGCTAAACCCTAATTCTTTCTTGTAGCACCAAAGTACAGTTGGCCTGGCTTTCACCTCTGCCTTGGATAACATGTGATGAAGAATAACCACCTTAATAAAAATTAAAAAAAACATCATGTCAATAATAGTTGAAAGTACTGTGTACTGCCATAGTAGTTCTAGTCCTTAGCTAGGCTTGTGAACTGTAAAGTTGAAAGTCAGTATGATTTGAAAACTTCAATTAAAAACCTGGACGCTCATAAATTCGAAATTGAATATTAGAAACAGTGGGCATGGTCAAGGGTGGGGGGTGTGAAAATCCAAAACCGAGATACAACACACAAAATATACATATGGTACATCGTACATGATACACATGATATTGATTGTTGATATGTAAAAAGTTGCGTTGTAGCGCGGCAGGTAAACCGGGACGGATGGTCCCCCTATGTGCTATGATGTCACAACACACAAGGACAACTGATCCCTGATAAATACTTTAAATACAACAGCTAAAAGAATGAAACCAAATTACCTGGTCACGACCCTTGTCCCCCACCACAACAAACATTGTACGATGTCCAGTGTGAACCCCATTTTCGATAAGGACTCGAAGTCGATTGTCCACCTTTTTCCGAACCATTTTGTTTTTGATTCTTTTTTCTCCTCCTTATTTATTTAGGCTGCTGATGAACGCAAACTTTTGATTGAGTCCCCTTCCCTCAATTTGCACTTAACACTACATCCACAATCAACAATCAACAATGTAAATGTGAAATCAACCTGTTTAGCAATACACAATATATGGTTAATTCTTTAAAAATATTTAAAATATTCTCACAATCAGTATTCTGAATACGTAAACTATACGTTGCACAAAGTACCCATCTTCAGTATTTCATACTTTTAATTATTTTTATAATTACAAAAATTATAAATGAAACATCTATCAGTGTAAATAAGCACGTGGAGGCCCACTGTCGAACCTGAGCTACTTTCTGCAACTTCTGCTTGTGCATATGAGATTATAGGATGTCCCGCATTGAAAATTTAAAATTGGCGGCTTAAACTATTGGGGCAACGGTGTACATAAAAGGAGATTATTTTTGAACTAGATTTACTCATGTGTTGAGTGAATAGGGTTTAAATGGTAAGGATTTTTTAAAAGTTGTTATTATTATTTTGTATTTATTGTTATAAAATACAAAATTAATTTTGAAATTAATAAAAAAGTTTTGAGTTTTTGAAGGAATTAAGTGTTGCGTGAGCTGGTAAACTAATTCATTTCCCATTGTATGCTTTTATTTCAGTACTTCGTAGTATTCGTATGAATGAAGTGCAAACAACAAAGTATGAAGTAACATCTCTATGACCTACGACCTACGTCAAGTGAGTAAAACGGAGTCAAAGTTAAGTCAACGCACGGCACGGCACAAGGGTCTCAGTCTCCCAGTCGTCAGTCAGTACAAAATATCCAACTCAACCGAAACAGTTGGAAGTTGACTGAGCTAAAATGTCTACTAGGTGGTAAGTTATCGAGATTTTGGATTTGTGAATGTATTTGTATTTTCAATTTTGGCTTACTTTCAACTTTCTGCAAACAAAATGCAATTTTTTTGGTTATTTTTTTTTAATTTGTAAAGGCCTGTAGTTTGTGTTTTAAGTTTGATTTTGCTTCATTTGACATGTATTTGTCTTTGTAATTTTGATTCTAGGTATCCCTTGTACCAAAAGGGCAACCCACAGTTGCGAGTATTCCTGCCTAACTTCTGGATGAAGCTTGCAAAACCTAAGTATGAAAATTATCCAAAGAACCGAGTTATGTTTATAATTTCAATGGGAATGAATCGACTGGATGTTAAGAATTATTTAGAAAATATTTATAATGTTCCTGTTGTCAGTGTGAAAACCTTTATACAGCAAGGTAATCCAATAAGGATGATTTTTCCTGTTTTACGATGAAATACTAATATGGTAGATAATTTATAAAATTGTTTGTCTGAATTACGTTGGACTGTAAATTGGTAACTAGTTCGTCGCTGTGGCTGTCTGTTTTTACGGTTTAAAACAATATAATCTAATGTAATAATCCTAATCATTGATTTACTTTAGGTGAAACAAAACTTGCTCCTAGAAAACAGTACGTAATTAAAGAAGATGATTACAAAGTTGCGTGGGTTACTTTGGTAAGTATTTAATAAACTTATCCACGTTCAGTCCCAGTGTCAAGTGTATGAAGTAGTATTAACTAATTTAATTAAGTAAAATTTAAATGAATGATAAATATTTTCAGCCCAAAGACATGAAATTCGAGTTCCCCAACTTGTACCCTAAGGATAAGTCAAAGAAAGACTTAGAAGAAGAAAATAAACAAATCGAAGTAATGCAAGAATCATATGATAAGTTTCTCAAAAAACGACAATTTAAGCCAGAGGTCCCCGGGTGGTTTGTCTGACTTCTGCATCACCTTGAATTGAAGATTTAAAATTAGCTTATTAGTCTGCTTTTTAATCAATTATTTAAGTAGCTAGTGTTTGTTTATCTGAACTTTCATTTATTATTATTACATTGTTGGACCTGGTTGACAACATGCAAACTGTATGTAGATGACTTTTGCTAGCGCTAGTTAAAAATATGAGTAATAGACGTGTGAAAAAAGAGCAATAATAAATTAAATAAAGAACATCAAAGTTCATTTGTATTGTAACTTGGTACATATCAATCAACGTATTTATTTTACTTATAAGTTATCACAAACATTTACATACCTGAGAATAAGACAAGTTCATACAAAATACAATTTGGACTTCTGTAAGTTTATGTAAACGAGTAATTTGTATTATACAGTAATAGAAACACTTACAGCACTTCAGTACAAGCAAGCACGTAATGCAATGCTTAGATCAACATAAATTACGAGATAATACATGGACGTAGAAATTTGATTAACTTGACTGATGAGTTTCTAAAGCAGTAAAGCAGACAATAGCAATTTGGCAGTGATTGGGAAGAATCTTAAGAATTAGAGGAAAACGATGTGGTGAATTAGATTACAGCAGCGTTGAAGAACATGATAGTTCGGTAGGACAACCCGATGACAAACGGTCTTCCATGGACCCAGGCAACATCTTCAAGCTATAATACAAATTATTGATGTACTTTTTGAACAAAATATTATATATTTAAATTAATTATAAGAAGTTGTTTCATCGTTACGTACTTTACTATCATAGTGAGACCAAACAGGAGTTACGTAGTTACTTTTCCACAGTTTAATAACACCAGGTTCGCGGCCGAGACTAACAACGAGACGCTCGTTCGATGGGCAGAACAGCATTTGGGAGACGTTTTCGAGTGGCGTTTCGAAATTTCTAAACATGCTGCAATAGATTTATCATAAATATCAGTCAGTACACTATCATTGCTATTGTGTAAATGATTCTAGGACAGTTCATCCCCCACACTTCATCTCCTACACATTTCATCTTTCATCCCCATCAAAATTTAATTAATTCAGTATAATCTGCATCTAACTAGCTAACAAATAGTCAAAATCTGGATAGCTTTGACCACAATTTAATTGTTGTTTGACAGTGCACCAATTAAAATATGAACTCAGCAATTAAGATGGGATGAAATATTCGGGATGAGATGTGTATATAGGCGATATGAAATGTGTAGAAAATGAAGATTAATATTGAGTTTAAAAAACACCAGAAGTCACTGGGAGGTTAAATACTCACTTTGAATTCATTTGGGAAGTATTCATGACAGTGAATCCTTCTGAGGTTCCAACACCGGCCATTAAAGTGTTCGCGGCACACCAGTCTGCACTGTAAAGCGGCGACTTTCCGCAGGTAAATGACATGAAGCAGGTCTTCTTGAAAACGTTAAAAAACTTCACCCAACCGCTCACCTCAACCACCATGAGTTTAAATGGTTCACTTTTGTGCCAGGAAAGATGGGAGACTACAAATAGACAACAAAGACAATGAGCAGTTGGAAAATACAATTTAACCGTGGAGTATTTAACTCTTGAGTATTTATTAAAACTGTAGCATTATTAAAACCCAACCATGTCCTTTGAGTGTAAACGTGGCCCAATGCCTTCCTGATGGAATATCCCAAACACCGACAGTCCCATTTGCCAACGCGCAAGCCAAGAACTTTTCTCCACCGATCGCAATTTTTTCTACAGCGTAAGGTGTGCTTATACACTTGACCTTTGAGAAAAATATATCATCATCCAAAATTACATTGTTATCATTATTTTTATGTTACTACACCAGATATCATAAGGTGAGTGGAATTAATTAAATTACCAAATTCGGCTTAAGTGTGAAATTACCTCCGGATCCGAATCCAGCGAAACTGTTGTAGGTATCTTATCGCCGCCCTCATATTTATATATGTACACCATTCGGTCCATCCTTGGAGCCATGGCATACATCAACTTCCGAGGTGGCAAGTTCACCGATACAACAGCCCCTAAGTCAAAGCATGACAAAACACATCCGCTTGGCAGAGACGCTTCTTGCAGCTTGTGGAAGTCAAATGGTCTGAATCTAAAATCAGCTTCATTTGGATCCTGAAAGTTGACAGAGTGAAATGATTTTGACATCACCATTGACCATCACTATCATCAGTTTCAAAATGACTTTTAAATATCTGGTTAGATAATTTATTCTTACCCTCATTTGAGCCACAATGAAAGTAATAAGTTTTCGATTGGTTAAAGCTATCACAGTTTCCCCAGTTACTTCGTTTCCAGTAGTAATCATCCGGGAATACGGTTCTGAAAATGTAAGTGACTGACAAGGTGGGTAGTTATTCATGTTGGTCCACGCTGGAGGGGGTTGATAGTGTTGGGCATGAGCTGTATAAAATGGATAAGGCATCATATCCGCTGCGTTCAGTTGTGCTTGGGAGATGTACGGAAATGGATTATTGAATATTGGACTGCTGTCATTGAGGAGATCTTCCATAGCTTGGGAGAGAGTTACGGACCTTTGCATATCATCTGCAGACGTACCGCTTGGGTTTTGATACATAGACAAAGCGCGCCCACTTGCGAACAATGCCGCTCTCTCCTCTCTCCCTCTGTATAGTCGTTTTAGACAGGCGTCAAACTTGCCTGGTCTACCAAATGGCTTTGGTGCAACAGACTGCTCCAATTTTGATGCTGCCGAGTGCTGTGGTACCATACTTGACGACGTAGTATTCTCTGGTTGCTTGTTTAAATCCACTCCTGCGCTATTTTTGAGTAAGGGTACATTTGGTTTGTTATTGATAAACTTTGAAAAATGGGGGGCTGGTTTTTTCATAGTATAAGATCCAGATCCAATCGCTCCTGGCTGTTTACTCAAAGGGAACGACATTCTTCCACGTCCCCGTCCGTTTAACACAACCTGTGCATAAGAAGTTGACGGCTGTTCATCGTCCCGGATACTCTTCTCTCGATTTGTTTCCTTCCCCCGCCCCCGTCCCGGTCCGTTATTCATGATGCAGGAATTACCAAATTTCTGACACTAATGTAGAAACGCCAACAAAGTAGAAACACTGCTATTTCTATGTACGATTTTCTCGAAACTAATCACTTGATTAACACATAAAGGGCAATACGCACTGTACTTGTGAATTGAAATTGTGAAGGTGATGTTATCTAAAACCAAGATAATATAAAATACCACGTTAGTCTATTATTTATTTAATTTGTAATTATTATTAAGACTAAGACATGCTCAAAACCAAGTTAAACCCTCAAAACCAGTGTAACAATGAAAAATCCTGGTGTCCTGGGTACTGGATGCGATGAAATGATTTGCACATAGAACCACAGAACATTTCATAAACAAGTAATGATCGATACTGCCGAAAATCGTTTGGACACACCTTCTCCAATAGGTAACACTGATGAAATGCGTTACGCGATATTACCCATAAATGCCACCTACAAGTTTTAAAAACCACTCGCACTCCGTGCTTCTCATCATCTTGGAAAACCTTGTATTTAAGGTATCCTAAATCTTTGACTTTACTATTTGTCTGACCTGACCGGTTTAGTTTATAACATCCTGTCAGTGCCACACAAATCACACCGTCCTTTACGTTCAACGTTACTTCAATTAAACTTACACAATATTAATGCAGTCAAACATTTGTGTGGATACATTACATGGGTACGTTCAACCTACTTTAGCCTCCTCAACTGTATTGAATCAATGTAGGTAAGTTTTATTAAGCTCAATAGAAAAGTTCACATATTAAATTACAAATTATAACGTATTTATTAGTCAGAGGAACTATAAAAAGGTCGATAAATAGCAGCCTGTCCCTGTACTTAATGTTTAATTGCCAGTATTATTGATTCGGTGCAGAGTACACTACACACTACAGACAGACTATGGACTACATCATAATCCCTTGATCCTTTCTAATTGCAAACTGGCAAAGAGAATGACTGACTGAACTTTTGCAAACTCAACCTGACTATGATGGCAATTTACGAACATTTTAAAAACATTAGACGGAAAATTCCATAATCCAGTTATCCAGTAAATCCCATTACACATTACACTGTCAACTGTTGAATGTGATTTTCGATCCTTGAAAACTAGAGAGAAGGATAAATGATAAATGATAAATCTGAAATCAAATACAAAACCAGCAAACTCGGCATTTAAAAGCTCGTTTCAATAATGTTGAATGTGAAATTTACAATGCTTAATGCACAACGAACAACGAATGACGCAGTGAATGATGACCAGTAGCAGGTCACCTGCAGGTGAACATGATGACACAGGTGACAGGATGCAGGAAATAAAAGGATATAGATGTGTGATCTGAGATGGAAAAATTCAAAATTGAAAAATGCTTGAAGCTTGATGCTAAATGCATAAATTAAATTACGAATTACAAATTACTACATACAATCAACAATATACTAAATATGAAATACATCGTACTGGCACTGTTGACTTTATGACTTTACGTCAGCCTATGACTTTTGACTTTGCTTTGGAATTACGGCTACCTAAAACTACAAACTATGAACTACGACTACCTGAACTAAGGACAGCTTTGGGTCACCATTTCGAACTGTGTCTAATGAATAAATGTAAACTAATTGCAAACATTACCGGAACACACAATCCACAAATTCCACAACCACACACACAACAATTGTGAATCGATTGTGAGTTGTTTTTTATAAAACATAAAAACAAAGAAATTAGCCCAAATACTAAACTAAACCATGTTATGAGCAGAGGGGGTGAGGTAAAAAACAATAAAAAAAAATTTGGAAACTTACGATAAAATTATTTCATTCAAGATGCTAAAATTTCAAAAGAAAAGAACTTCCATTTTCTTCATTTCAGTCACCAGTTTAAAAGAAACTCAACCTCCTTCTTCCAATTGCTTCAAATAAACTGACGAGAAAAGAGCCGACTCTTTTGCTCATAAAATTTTTTCAAACTTTTGCCCGCCTTTAATGTATTGCATACTACTCAATGACTTTTTCATCCTTATGATTAAAACCTTCTTCAAGAACTAAACTAATCACTTTTCGCTACTTTCATTTTTTTATTATTAAATTTTTAAAGTCTCATAAATACTTGCACCCCTACATTGATTTTTAATTATATTAATTAATAAACTAATATTAATGTTTTGGCTGAACATTTTACAGGGTTTTTGGAAAATTTGAATACAAAAGATTTACATAAAGGTTTGCATAATATTTGCATAGACAGGTAAAAGTTTTGGGCAAAATTAGCCAATTATTTTCTCCCAAAACCTTTTGTTATATTTAACTACCTTACACCAGTACACCACAGCTAAGTTTTCTGCTTAATTCGTTTAGAATTCACTGAAAAAATCACTAATCTCCGACTGCTACCATTAATGTAAGTTTTTGCAAGAAATCAGAATTCCTTGAGGCATTTAAAAGTTATGAGATGATTCTTGATTTGGATTCGGGTATAATCGTCAGTGCAGAATCTGGGATAGACCCTGGTTCTAATAGTTGAATCATTTGGAAATTCATTTACCAAATAAAAATACACTCTCTGGAAATATATTGGTACTTAAATTAGGTATTTTCCTATTGAAAATGGGATTGGAAAGTGATTTTTTACCCGAAGGCAGATTTTTATGTTTGCTTGCAGGAAGCTAAGAAGCTTGAAAGCTTTGTTCACATGACCCTGAGCTCCTTTTCTTTTTTTCATACAATGCACAATGACGAAGTATTTAAAGATCCGCTTCTGTCCTGTGTCCTGACCCCCCCCCCCCTGTAAAAGTCAGGAACAAGGTACAAACTTCATGAGCAACTCACATATAAATCAATTACAAAATCAGTTCCTATTTAGAAAACGAACTTATAAAACGCAAAGTATGGAATTAAAATGAATTTATATGAATCCAGATTTTTCTGTATTGCATTTACTTTGACTTTGTTCAAAACCTTAGAATGCTCCCCATCACAGTATTAGAATCCAAGGGTGATCAGAATATAAAAATGTTTGGTTAAAACTGTTGGTTGATCAAAGTTTCGATTAAATTAAGCCATTTGTTCTGAATTGTATCCCTTGCGTAGCCTTCTGAACCCTCTCGTCGACATGAGAGTCTTAAACGTGCCTGTATAGCTCTTTCTTGAAATCTTAAGCTTTGTCATCTCAACTTCAAGCAATATTCAAGTACAAGAACATTTAGCTGTTTAATTAAATAAATTCTAATTCCGCTCACGCTACAGCATCATTCTCCTATCGCCTACCTTTAAGCAGAGGTTCATTGGCAAGGTCCTAAATAAGCCTTTCAATTGAATCATACATCTCGGATATCCAAGGCACGATGGAAAATTTTAGTTAAGGATCAGTTTCATTGTTTGCTAAGCCCGCCAGTTACTAACAATAAGTAGCCTAAACACTGCCCAAAGTTTGGCTCTTATTATTATTTATG
>JAQGBU010000513.1:0-25721 GCA_034698605.1 Isotoma decorata
TTTCTTCAGATTTAATAAAAAACGGTGCTGTACAACTTGATTCAGTTTCGGCTTTCTATGATGATTTTTAATAACCGCGCGGCTTATATTTACATGACTGGTCAGGGCCGTATCCCGCATGGGGTTTTAGGGGTTGAAACCCCCCCCGAAATCCAAAAATTAACGTGGGAGGGATAGGAGGAGGAGGGGCGTGGGCGGGGCTAAACCCCTCCCGAAATATATCGAGGGGATAGCAAAAAACCCCCTCCGAATTTTTTTCTGGATACGGCCCTGTGACTGGTGGGGGTTTTTTCCCCTTACATGACTCGCACTGTCTGTCCTTTCCTTTGCTCTATTTAACATTTGTATTTGACATTTTTTACGTACCATTTTTTACATTATACAACTAGGTTTCAAACAGAATTTATTTTTGGGGAGGGGGGTGGTTAATATTTAAAACATTATGTAGACCCGGGAGAGTTATTTACGGGGAGTTACAGGGGGAAATAAACCATTCATGATAATTTAACTATTCCTGCAACGATTTTTTTGCTATATTCGTTATATTTGACCTTAAAATAAAACGCTAACCTTTAACCCTGATAATATTATGTGCCCGTCCTGAGGACGGGCTGTAATGCTAGTCTTTTTAGAAAAATTTTTTTACGAATTTTAAGAGTTGGAGGTGAAAGAGACATTCAATCAGTTTTCAGAAATGAGAGTCCGGGGCAGTATGGAACATGTTTTTATACATTGATGTCACAATTTTTTGTGTTTTTTATGTTTAAAATTGGGGGGTGTGGCCGATTTGACCCATCTTCGAACTTGACCTTCCTATTGACCATGGAAACCCATTTGTGAAAACAGAACCTGAAAATGTTGGCCCTGTCAAAAGTTATCGTGTCTTCGGAATCCGGACACCGTCAGACATCGGACACCATGAACGTTCACATAAGGTATCTAACGATACTTAATAATATTAGGACTAATAATATACCGTAAACCTCGATTTATAACCACCATCCCCCAACCGCAAGATAGCCCCCTGCTAAAAAACTCCCCAGGTCTGGCAACTAGTTTGAACACCCCCCTCCCCCGGAACATAGCCCCATCCAAAAAAAAACTTTAACGTAGAACAAAACAAATCAAGCTGAAAAAATGTAACAGAAAATAAAAAAGATAAACTGTTGGTTTTTTTCAGATGAAATGTTTGTTTTTTGCTTTAAACCTGTAAGCTCCCCCCCGGAAGACAGCTCAACCGTTTTTGAAGGGTTGAAACAATACATCCCCATGGGGTACTAAATCGAGCTTTACGGTACCTTTCATAGTATGCAGCAATAATGCAAAGATAATCACGTTAGCCTTGAGTAGAAGGTTTAATATTTTTGAAGTCAGTTAAATTGGAAGTTAAATTAAAAACCGGGATGCTTATCAGAAACCGGGACAATTTCGTGGCGACGGGATAAGGTTGCGAAAGTCGGAATATCTCCGGGGTAAACAGGGACGTATGGTCACCCTAGTACTCCCGAATAGAACACCTCCCGTTTCAGAGGTATGCAATACAAGAGGCCCCAAGGGTTCTAATACGGTCATGATTTGAAGAGACTGCATGATATGTTTTCAAATGCCACAACAGCACTGTGCTCCACTGCTCCTTATATTTACCCCTGAAAGACGCTCCATTTCATTTTTCCGTTTATTCCTTTGTGCACGGTCAATTCTTTAACAAATATTGTCTGTATCCTGTTTTTTAATTATTGTCTAAGTTTGTCATTTACCTTGTGTTGTGTAACCTTTAAATAATTTCTATGGATAATTAAGAAGTTGTGATGAATTTTAAATCCGACAAAAAATGGATTTGCACCTATAACTAAAGTATTTGTCTAATGAAAAGGAAAGTCTGTGTATAAATTAATAATATTCAATTTAAGGCGTTACAAGTTTCTTGGCTTTTACAAGGTTGAAAATTTAACCTAATATAACCGAAAATGTTTCTATAAGCTATGCTAATTTCCGTAGAATAGTAATCGGTTTAGGCAATATTGGCATTAGACTAATGCTAATGGTGTAGATTAAATAGCTTTAAACTAACGTAATCACTAAACTTTACGCGGATCCACATAAAAATTAAAATGTATTCCATATAATGACAATAGGGAGATTCGGATAAATCAGCGGAGTAATTGCTGAAAAACATTATAAATTGGGCTGCATTATTAAGCATTATTTTACGACCATCAGTGAGGACATCCCGTTTCCGCCATTCGTATCCACTACAATAAAAAATCTACATATTAAAACATACGAAAGAATTTAGTATGGACAAGCGTAGGACAAATATCAAAGAAAATGTTTTATTGGCATTTTCTCTATGGATAAATATTGTCTTTCTACAAGAGTTTAGTATTGCAAATTGCAACCCATAATAGTCACCATTGGCCATTAAAACTACACATTTTTGTTACTTACAATAAAATTTACAAGAAACTATTAGGTTCCTTGCAGTTGACTGGCATATTAAATTTGTCTGGATAATATATAAAATGTCACTACTTAAACAAAGAGTAGGCCACCATTGAACTTTAGAGCAGTTTTGCATAGACGTTATTAACCAGGTATACTTACTAAAGCTGCAAGTAATGAATGTAATAGTAATGCGGTTCTATAGTACGCAACAAGATCGCATTAAACTATTCAAGCTATTTAAAGGTCAATTACGGAATCCCGATTTTGTTGTCCTGCTGCCTTTAGTTTTGCTTCCATTTTTGAGATCATCTGCTGCATTCTTTTAATCTGTTTTTATAAGAGTAAATGATTAATTTTCACAATTATTTAAATTCCATCATGTAGATACACCCTCGAAAGAAATTATTTTTTACTTACCTCAGCTTCTTTCTGCATAAGTATGTCTTGAGGAGAGTCTGAAGAAGAATCTCTTTTCAACTTGCTCCTTTCTCTAGGGTTTTGGGCAATCTGAGCGATGGCCTTAGCTCTAAAGTTTTCATAATGGAGATCCTGAGTAGTTTCCTTCAAATCGTGCATGTGGGACTGAATGAGCATCGTTCTCAGCTTAGAGAAGTCACTATGGTTTGGATTTTCAACTTCAGGAAATAAAATAGAGGATTTGTTCAGCATTTAAAACCTGCAAGATACTTCGAAGTGAAACATAAGATACCTTCAACAATGCCCCATGGGTAGACCCGACCCCGAAATCTTTTCCCAGCTACTTCAACAAAGGTATCACTAGACGCCACAGCGAAAGGAATTGCTGCTTTGAGTTCCCTATCTTGCTTTTTAAATTCATCGTCTTCTTCCTCGTCACATTCGGGAAACTGATATATCTGACAAAATTCCATTGATAACAAAAACTCAGAATTCAACATTCTAGTTCAAAAATGTTTGAGCTTTGTGTCATATAAGCGTCAAACTTACTTGAATATGATGCGTTCGCAAATCTTCCAGCACTTGATCTTTCAACTTCCGTACCTCGGATGGTGTAAGTGTGTCAGCTTTCGCTATGACTGGAATAACATTAACTCTGTTCTGAAGACTTTTCAACGCCTCAATGTCTAATAGCCTTAAACTGTAACAGTAAAAACACACAAGTTAGCCAATTAGCTAATCTTTATCCGTATTCTCATTAACATATTTAACTTTTAAATCAAAATTATGCACCCATGTCCATAAGGTGGAACAAAGTACAGGCAACAGTGCACTCGTCCGTCTTGTATATGTTTTCGATTGAGACCACTCTCCGCTTGAAAATACTGATGGAATTGTTCATCAATGTACTCCACACATGTCTTCCAGCTATTTTCACAGTTTATCGCATCTCCAAACCCTTTCATAATCACATTAAATAGAATAAGATACACAGTACAGCATACAAGATACTCATAAAAAATTATCAACAGAGAAGTTCTTGTAATGTAATTCTAATAATATGTGGTCAACAAATCATTAAAAATGAACCTAAACGCATTATTGCATTTACCAGGGGTGTCTACAACTGTAAGCCTCAGCTTGACTCCTCGCTCTTCGATCTCAGTCGTATGCTTTTGGATCGTGGTAGTTCTGTTCATCAAATCTATAATGTAAAGAAGAGATTGTTGTTTCAGTAATGAAACCAAAATTCTTTTATTTTTAATCTAATCAGACAAAGTGAATCTTCTGTAACCTCAGTATACTTACCAGTGACACTGGGAATCTTTCTATTTTGATAGAAGTCAGCAAGAAATAAACTGTTGATTAACGTTGACTTTCCAAGTCCAGACTCCCCCACGACCATAAGTGTGAAATCAAACCCTTTCTTCACGGACTTTCTGTGAACTTGTTCTGGTAGTGTAGCAAATCCTATTAGACGCTCGTTCTACGGAAATTATAATTACGACATTTACAAGACACAATTACGTTTCATTGGACGCATTGGGATTAGCATTTGGTGCACGCATTCACCCAATATTTCATGCATAGCATAGATCTTAATGTAACTCCATGAATTTTATCTACATGAAAACCTCGTTGCTTATTTTTACACGTTATACAGTTTAAAATAAAATAAAACCAGTCTTTCAAAATTTTAATATTGAAGACATCATACGACAAGGCCTAAAAATTAAAATTCTTTCCAGTACATGGTTAGAATATCCTGAAAGGATCAATTTTTAATGGAAAAATAGTCTAATTTTTTTATTTTTTAATCAATGAAAATCATTAAAAAACGACTCATGTAAACGGAAATATTGGTTTACACTGCACAAAATGCAAATAGAATGCTTCATGATAAAATTCATAATAAAACCTTCATAATAGTACAAGAAATACTTGAGCTTTAAAATGCTAATGATAACAAAGAAATATATTACAAACCTCTTTTCCTGTACGGGGTAAAGTTTTAGCACGATAAGCATCAGAGAACTTGAACTCGGAAGGTGGACAAGAGAGACAAAATACATCAGGAATTGATTCAATTAAATTATGGGCACTTTTACTACTAACACCAGCTAAATTAGTTGTAGATCCCATGCCCAAAATTTGCTGTTGCTGAGGTTGTTGCTGATAGGAAGGAAGTCTTTGACTAGGATTATAATACTGATGACGAGACTCGTACCCATGACCATGCTGAATACTCTTAGGAGGCACAGTGATAACCTGCTGATGCTGATCTTGTTGCGGTTGCTGAGATCTTTGGCTCGCATACGAAGAAGCGTATGGACCAGTACTTGGAAGATTTGTATAAGATGATGATTTTGCAGGGTTTGATGCAGTTAGCGTGGGATACACTGGCGTATATCTAGATGGTTTGTTGGGCAAATTACTACTACTAACATTGCCAGCAGTGGTTGCATTATTTGGTAAATTCAGTGTGGATGGTCTTTCACCAATTAATGCCCCACTTGCACTACTACTTGCAGTACTCCCTACAATTGTCGGCCTACTATATGATTTTGAATAAGATGAATACATCTTTGATATCAATGGTATTTTAAGTGAATCAAAGCACCAAAAAGGATTGCTATTGTGTATTACTTAAGAGCTTTAATGATCTTAGTCGAAATTGAACGTCTTCTTTAGACCCACAAAGTGAACTGACACGAAGAAAAGAACCAACTGGGATTTTGCTTTCAGAAACAAATATGCATAAATATCAGTTCCCTAAAACTATCATTACAAAGTGTTATGTAATAGCATTATAGGACATACTATGATTCTAAAAATTTGATAAGAGATACCTACACTTAGCAGAACCACAGGGATAAATGTCATGCATTGACATTTGAGATCATTGGCTATCAGCTATGGTGAAGTTCACAATCTCATCATTAGTACTATTCTCACTGTTACTATTTTCCATCTGAGTATCATCAGCGTTTACTAGGCCTGAGTTTCATATGTGAATTAACTCTTGAATGCTTATTAATATGCATAATAGAATAGTGTAACGTAAGATACTCATCTTTTCAATCTTCTCTCAATTCCATCCCACCCAAAACCAAGCCCCAGAGTTATGTTAAAAAAACATGAAGCACCCTTTTTTAGCTTTAGCCACTTCATTCAACTCAGAGAGACTCCCATTCTTCAATTCATGCTGGTTTTGTTTAAACACTGCATTATTATTTTGGATCCCACTAATAATTCCAAGTCTCGCCTTCAGTATTATTATTACATGCATACTTTAGATGCATCTTCTTTTATAAACACCGGCATTATTAGTTTCCTTTCATATTACAATGTAAAATGGATATAATAATTCCAAATCCCATTTAAAGACTCCTAATCAAACGCCCAACAAATAATTACGTTTTAACCATACTCATCAAGTTCTCACGCACAAACAACCTAATAATGTAACTCCATTATTTCAGCATGAGTTATAACTCTTATTGTATTTTATTCGTCATTCCAATTGATTGCTATTACCATTTAAGTACTTGTAACTATTAACCTAAAAAAAGATAATCTCCTATAATATCTGTCCTATCAGCAACAAACCCCGTTACAAGATTCAGATTATGTCGTTTTCTACAAAATCTACAAAATGTTTTTAAACTTCATGTACACTTTACCTGTTTTTGCCGTTGCTGTCGTCATTTTAATGAATTGGGCAGATAAGTCAAATTGAAAAAAAATGTTTTAAGTTCTGAATAATTTATTGGCAGTATACATTTTAACTATCCCAATGGAAAGGGTATGTTAATTTGGCACTTTAGCAGGACTTCTAGCCCTCAATTCTTCGCATGATTTTATTTAAAGTGTGTAAGTCCTAGTAATCCTTTCCAGTCAGAATCTTCAGAATTACTCAGCTTCTAGTATGAAACTCCCTTTTGTCTTCTAATTGTAAATGCTGTTGATGGTCTAGAATTTAATGAGGATACATGATATATACATACATGGAATAAATTAGGTATGTAAAAAGTGTAATGGAATGTACGATTCAGTAGGAGAGCACTGGGAACATCCCTTAATTTCCCCTTTCTACTCCATAGATATATTTATAAATGAAAGGATTGAACTTTTAATACATCTCAATAAATCCGTGTTAAACTAAACTGAGCTTCCACTTTTATGTCTGACAAAAGTCTGACTTTTTATGCAACCATGTCAGCCATTCAGATTCAGATACTTTAAGCTAGTCTAATATTTATCGGTTTAATGTTCTTGATAAACTCACATACTTACTTACTTTTTTTTAGAAATAATAGTGAATAATAAGCCTATTTTGAACCTTGGAGTAACATACATACCTAATAATATAAGCCCATGCACAAACACTAGTGTCAAACTAAAACTAAGATGTTTACATTATTAACTGATTCTCTACAGTTTACTATGTTCGCAGATTTAATACTTTACAATTATAGAACAAGATAGTAAATAAATAAACAATCTGGAAAGAGTTGAGGGATGACTAATGCAATGAACTTGACGTCATGCAAATGTATGGTTTAGACTATTGATTACTATTTATTTTGATGGAGTTTAATAGAAGATGGTTTAGTATTCCAAGCTAATTCTTACACCACTTACTTAAGGGAAGTACATTTTTAAATTTAATAATTTAATTAAAAAGAATGCTCAAAAGCTATCAATAAAATTTGCTTACTCCTTCGACTCCTTGCCTACTGTTTTTATACTATCTAAATACACCCTTATGTGACCAAGCAGTATTTATTAGCATAGCAAGTGTCAAGGCAGGGAGACCCTTTTGCATGTGTGTTCTTTTGTCTTTTAAGAATCACGCCATGCTCTGTATCGATCCGTTTCGGGGAACTTTTTGGATCCCGGCTAAACCGAAATTAAACAAAACATAAAAATATTCATCAACCCTTATTACCCGGTACGGTACCTTTTGGTTACTACAGATTTTATTGTCAACTTCGCCTCAATCCACCCTCCTATGTTTTCCTTTCCCTACAACATAGCAGTTTCATGTTGACTCGTAAATATTTTTTCTATTCTATTCGGCCTCAACGCAACGGTACATTAAAGCTTGACAGATAAAATCTACCCCTAAAAGTAAATGAATTAATATGAAGAGCATGCGAATTTTTCTATCTCATTGAAGCTTTGTAGAAACGGGCATTGAGAATAAAACGTGTCTGTTCAATTGTAAATATACTAAACCATATAAAATGCAGTGTTATTATTGTTGTATGGAATATTTAACTTTAAGATATTATGTGATGATAATATATGATATAGTATGCATCAAACTGATCTTGAGTAAACATTTTCGCCGTGTATGACTTCATCAATAGAAAGCTCAACATTTTTACTTGATGTTTATCAAGAAATGCCTAATTTTTAATGTATAAACTTTACAGTAATTTGAATCGCAGTACAATACTGAATTCTGATGCGACTTAAACTTTATAAATTAATGCATAAATATATAGGAGACTGTTTGTTGACGCAGATGGGGGTGGTATTAATATCCAGGCAAATGAGGATATGCATTTGTTGTATTAGTATTTAGATCCTTTGGATTGATTCGTAACTACAATACCATGCAGGATAAATCCGGTTTAACGTTTTCTAAAATAATGTAGGAGAAAAAGTAATGCCGAAAGTCATCATAATGTCTACCCACTCTAATAAAATAATTCAACTTGCTTACTTTTTTAGCCCTTCTTAGAACCTGAAAATTTTTAGGAAAAAGTGAGAACATATTTGATCATTTTATTTTGGAAATTGGGTATTTTCGGAATTTAGTGACAAAAAATCAAGGATTTCTAAGGATAGGAACTGGTGCGGGTCGGCTAATGTAGTTATTTTTTAAAGATCGGCCTGGTATTAAAAGACGGATCGGTGTTGTGTACTACTTTTTACTGGAAGTTACAGTTCTTTATATATGCTGCAATATAAAATGCAATACTATATCAATCGCGTTTTCTGATTTTACTTACACTACCATCATAAGTATGTACTCCAATAATCACTATTTGTTTCAAACACTAAAAGGGAATTGAACTAATATTCCGCTTTACCTGTCTTGTTGAAATTAAAACCTCATGGGCTAATGGTATTTCTAAACTCGGAAAGGGGTGGGTTTTATTTTTAAATAGATTAGCTTCATTACGTTGCCATTTTATTAATACGAAATTGGGTATAACATATTTTTTTTTATAGTTACAAAATGCCTGGTAAAATTTCTAAATAAAAGACATTTTAAAGTAAGCATTCTTTTTAAATGTTTGGGTTTCAAGTAGTTATTACTATTAACGCTCAGTCGGTGGCACATTGTCAAATTGACATAGCCGTTTTCTAAATATTACAAACACAAAAATAGTGTATATTACGGATTACGGATAAACGGACGCAGTATATTATTCCAAGGTTTATTAAGTATCGTTAGATACTTTATGTGAACGCTCATGGTGTCCGTCTGTCCTTCTGTCTGAATGGCTAACTTTTGACAGGAATTATATTTTTTAATTCTGTTTTCACATTTAGGTTCCTAGGGTCAAACGGACGATAAAGTTTGTAAAATTGGGCAAATCAGTCACACCCCCTAATTTTAATCACAAAAAATTTAAAAAAAAATTATGAAATTGTGTTGCATATTGCCCCGGTCTTTCTAGTGTAACAGTTGTTCTAACGATACTTTCATATATCCATTTGTCATGGTTTATTTTTGATTCAATCATGTTTAATTTACGTAAACGAAATATCAATCGGTGGCTGTCGATCTATCTCTCCGCGGTTCAATGGTATCGTGAGCCTGGGAGTTATGGTTAGGAGTTATAATTCGAATCGAGCAATATGCTAAATTGGGTGAAAAAGAGATTTCAAAATTAACATTACATATAACATTCGAATACGTATTTCCAACAGCTGTCCCAACATATCATATGTTGGGACAGCGACCATTCTAGATTAGGATTTATTGTCTGAAACACATTTCACGGCAATAGACCAGATAGAAAATGATGAATCTTGTCTCCCAATATGCTTATTAAATTTGCAGCGGTTGACAAAATGTCAATCTATCTCTCAAATAATAGGCAAATGCACTTCTCAAATAATTTTACTATCAATGGCTGAATAGGTAATAAGCAAACGCATTTAACGGGGTTAAATGGGCCCTTTCAAATATCTAAAAAACCAAAAAACGCTCAAGCCATTAGATAATAAAAATTTACACAACTCCTTTTTATTTTTATAATATATTAATATATTACAAATCTGCTTATAGAACTAGACTATGGAGTTAGATTATAGTAAACTTTTAAATTACTTAAATATTCTTTACTAAACTACAACATTAATCATTAATTAAACATACGATCAGACTAGAGCTCCCACGAATTACTGACGCACAGATGACTCAACCTATCTTCTATTGTTGTACTTTTAACAGCTTTCCTAGCATGATTTTCAAGTTTCTTCTGTTGAATCCATTTTTCATGTTTGCCCAAGCCAGCGACGTGTCCTCTTTCTTGTTCCTATTCATAAAAATATCAAAACGCTTATAACATAATATTACTTTTACTTTACTCACAGCCAAGTTGCTACGAATGACTATTAATTTAAGCTCTAGATTTTTAATTTGACCCCAGCTCTAGAATTATATACGAAATACAATAAAGAAGACTAACAATGCAACTTTTTGAAACACAGGTGAAAGCGTGTAGGTGGGCTTCACATAAATAATCGTTTCGTTGCAAGTTTCTGAAGTTTTAAGACGTATATAAATCAGATTTTGAACTTACGACTGTCAAATAGGGATGTCTAAGGAGAAACATATTTTGTTCTTCTAGTTGCAATCTCTTAACCATCCTTTCAATATTTTGTGGGTAGATGTGATGACCGAATCGGTGCTTTCTAAAATTTTAATTCAAAACAATTTCACATGAGAATAAACAGGTATGACATTTCCACAGATTTTAAATGTAAAACCCGTAACAACCCCCTCATCTCCATTTTATCCATCCACTAAAGTCGATACTTTAAAATTAGTTGGGATAAGAACTAGGAAAATATGTAACTCCATTCCATTCACCCCACCGGTTGCAAAACCACCAAACACACAGTAAATAATTACGAGATGAGATACGAATTCCTCATTAAGTTTTTAATTTCAAAACGCAATGTTAAACGAAATAACCTTGTAATTCATAATTATTTTCTAATCTGCGTACAGTCCATGGACTCCGACAATCCCCATGAACACGGACGGATAATATGTAATACACTAATAAAGTAAAATTGAATCTGAATCTAAAGATTTTCAGTTCAAAGTTCATAGTTGAATCAGTTAAATGGTTGATTAGTGAGTGCCGAGTGAAGTTGGTGGACTTGTTTATACCCTTTAGTAAAGGGCCTTTACTACTTTGTACTTTACTTACCCAGTCCAAATAAATCCATTAGGCATTTTTCTCTTCAATAATGCTAACGTCAACCTCATTTTTAATGAGTGCCCTTTGACCTTCCTTTATCCTCTGCTGGCTCGCACCTTCAAAATTTTCGATTTCAAACAACAAATTAATAATTTTCATCTGCTTTCAATTGAGAGTGGAACTGCTAAAAACTAGGCTGTTTTTTAAATGTGTGTGAATGGAAGATAGGATGAAATGGGATTGTAGGGGAGGTGTGAGACATGCAGGAATAACCACCTTCTGCTTCTTCTTCTCTAGACCATTACGCATCTTTAGCCACTATTTTAGTTTAGGCTCAAGAAATTATTAAATTATGCCCTTTAACCTGAGTTAGGACCTTTTTATAATTCAGATGAATTTACATTTTAATTATGTCCCTTATCACATAGGTAAATTCATTTTTAAAATAATTAAAAAATTTTGCTCAGGATAGAAACATAAAAAAGGTATTGGAAATCATGCAAACTACTATTCTTCTGTCTCCCTCCCTACATGCACTCTTCTATTTCAACAAGTTCTAAACTTACTTTAACTCTTAAAACTCGACTTGTGATAATTGTAAATGAAATTAAAAAATAAATAAAAATTGTTGTGCATAGAATAATTAAGGACGAAGTATTAGTGGCCAGCAATAGCAAGTATTCATAGGCTACAACCTACAAAATAATGTGAGATTGGTAAGTGATGACTCCTATCCTAAGACGCATCCTGATATAACTGTTTTTAATTGGAAAAAAATTAACTGGGAAAAGTATCAAGGTTTATAAAATGCAGCTTCTAGAAAACATATTATGATATTATGCATCTGATGAAAATGTACGTATTAGAAACCTTAAAAATTGAAGTATAGATTATAGATGATTCAAAAAATTTTACAACTAGAGGCTAGTAAATTATCTTTAACATGTCATATTTATTGGTATGTAAAATTTGACCTACTCCATCCATACGCAACGGATTGTGACAGTTATAATACCAACATATTATGTACTATCTAGAAAATTAGTGCTAGTTTTGTAAAACATTATCTTTAATACAACATACCAACGCTTAGCGATAGGTAGGCTACTGAAAATATTACATCTTTGACAAATTATTGTATTCTAAAACTTATCCAAAAATATAAAGCTTAACAGTGTAAATAGTTTTAAACTAATGCACAATTCTCATCAAATATTTAAACATCCGGTTGATTCATTCTTAAGCTTTTACAAAATTATATAAATTCTTGCATTTATCAAGTACACATAATTTATAAATGCATCCTAAAGTGGAGTAAATATATAGTTTTAAAGTGTAATGCAAAATTATTTTAAAATGTACAAAAATTTTGGTTCACTCTTTATTTTTTTTTTACAAAACTTAATCAATCAAAAATCTACCCATATCTTTGCGTGTACAGTTTTTGAGTGAATTATAAACCGATGATGCGCTATTTTTGACAAATATCAGGCCGATTCATCCATAAAATTTTGTAAACCTAAACTTTACCAATAAAATATAAATATATACACACACACGGGTGTAAAGTAGGAAATGTTTCGGATTACTACTTTTGTTCCAGCCGGACGGCAATCGTTTGTCCCTTATTTATATTATTTTTTACAAAATGTCTGAGAAGATATGTAAACCGGAACAATATTAGCACATTAGCAGAATATATTTGGGTATTAAAAATCAGTCACTACAAATTTAAGATTCTTTATAATCTATTATGTAATATATTTTAACCTACACAGCAAAACCATTTATCGTAACTTGCATGGGCTGAGAAATGACATCAGGTGTAGTTTGCTTATTTTGGCCAAATATATCTGGATGGTGAATATTAGCATTGTGAAGTTTCTTAGCTCTCGGAGGAGGCACCGGCGGACCTCCTGATGCAGAATAAGAATCATATTTCGAATCATAAGCATCATATTCAGATCCCTGGTAGCGGCTATCGGCCGTTGAGCCCCCTTTTCCACTCAAATGACTAAATGAATTCCTAACAAATTGGATAATTCGCTTGCGATAAAACCATCCAAATAAGAAACCAAATCCAAGAATTGTAACGATGAGAGAAATGAATGCCATGATGAAAGGCCAGATTGCAGCTTCGGGAGTTTTTCCTTGAATTTCGATTTCTGGAGCGTCTGTTGTAGTTGTTCCATTAGTGCCTTCCAATTTATCTGTAATGTGCAAAATAACATTTAAATTAAGACTTATTGCAATTAAATTGGTATAAAGCCAGGTAATCCTAATGTAGGTAATTGAATGAGGAGTAAGAAAGGATTAAATATTTGATTTATGGCCGGATGGGATGGACAATGAAAGTCAGGTTGTGTCTATGGGATTTTTCTGAGAATTTTTAAAGGAGTCTTGAAATAATTTCACACCTGTGTCAACATTATTATCGTCAGTAATTTCAGGTTCTTCTGCTGATGCGAAACCTTTGTCATCGTAAATTGCAACATCAGAACAAGCTCGAAATTCTTCCTGCGGTCCACATCCTAACCCTTCCTTACTTCCATCCGGACATGGGCCACCCCAGCTATTCGCTGCTATATAACGCCACTGTAATACACATTGGGTACAGGTCAGTCCTTTCGGAAGTAGATATCTGGATTCAAATACTTTAGTTCCTTCACTTGGAAAGTACCTGAAAGAGACCCAAATAATCAAAATCAGTTAGGAAAAACCCTTATGAGCAGAACAAAGGAAATCTAGGTTGCAATTGCAGACTTTGCAAAACAATAAAACCCAGTCAAATCCTGAATTCTTTTGCTCAATATAATGCATATTATAAGATTGACTTCACGAATTTAAAGTTGTTACTTAATTTTAAAAGCTTTTAAGAGCTGAGTACTTACTTAGGTCCTTCACTGTTTGATTGCTTCAACACGTGGGTATCCAGACATTTCTGAGTAACAGCCTTCTTTGGATTATTATTTGGACACAATCTGAATTCAAAATATCCTTTATGGTTGGCAGTCAGCTCCACTTTTATACGAACTATTGAGTTTTTCCTGTACTTGCGTACAATTATTCCCTATAAAAGATAAAAGGTATTTATAATTAAGAATATAATAAATTATAGTGAATTATTCTTTTAATCTTTTAATTTTTAAGATGTCGTACCTGAGCATATGCTCCACCAGCCTCATTTGCTCGTGGTCCATCCCAAGGATCGCCTAAAAAATTTTAAAGAAAAACTTCAAAAATATGAATCACAGGAGTGAGATTCGAGGAGTAAATTTTAATTTTCATAAAAAACGATAAAACTTACCACAAACGCCACATTTTCCACCATTCTTTTGATGTTGCCTGGCGTAGCCACCACAATACAATTCATGGTCATTGTAATTTGCTGTTGTATTGAATCCATATCTGTGTCAAATGAACAAATGCAAATTAACATATTTTCAGAACTAAATGAATATTTGGAGTTTTTAACCAGCAACAACACTGAAGATGAGAAGTGAGCTCTAAAAATGTCGAATTAAAGCAATCAAAATACATAGACGGATTTTCAAAGAATAAAACTAAAATTTTGTTGAAGTTCTTTTATTTGTAGTTATTAGTTTGCCTTATTTCTTTTAAATTTTTATGCGTACGTGTGTTTAGAAATACGCAATTCAAGGTAAAGTTTAACGGACTGTGACTAGAATATCAAAACGACTAACTACTCGAATTAGAAACGCATGTTGAGTTTATATTTGAAACCCTCAGAAGAGGTAGAGGTTTTTTGGGTTGGGGCAACTATTATTTCAATTAAAAACATTCTGGAGAGGTGTAATTATCAAAGCATAGAATATTAATTTTGTCCTTTTCCGTGCAATGAATTGGCCATCAACAAAACTAGTAAAAGTGGCTTTAACAAAGTTTGGCTTGATATTTAAGAAGTCGGTCTCACACTCAATCGAGACTTGAGATCAACTTCCAAACTAAATTATTGTATTGAAATATAAATGTCAAAAAACTGTGGTTCCTTTTCATAACACAATTACGTGAATCAAAAATCACCAATTATTGTTCACATTAATATTAATAAACTTGCACTTGAAATAAGGGTTGTATGAATACTATTAATCTACTATGTGCCAAGGCAATCAAATCAAAGGATGTAAAATCCAGTTTTGCTTCAAATCTACTTCCAATGACGCTTACTTTTCATACGCAATTTTTTAATGTATTTCACATTAGTGGGACTAAAGTCTTTTATAACACAGAAACTTTGAAAAAATGCATTTCAAAACCAATTTAACCCTTCTCAATTTGGTCTTTGTCCCAAAAGGCCACAGAAAATTACAACCATAAATGCATTTAGGAAAAAAATAATAAAATAACCAACAAAGCAAATGAAAACAGGAAATTGTATCATTTACAGAAGCGAAAAAGCAATTATGATAAAAGCAATAGTAACTTCAGCTTGTTTTAAATTGCTAGGTTGTAAACATTTGAGTAACTTGAGTTCAGATTACTTCAGATACAAACGACTATTCAACAGAAGGTTTTAAGAGTCGCGTACATGCATGTGGTCTTCTACTTGATTAATGCAATAAATAACATGAAATAAACAGTATTGTGTAAATAATAATAAATAATAAATACACTAGTAAAATACAGGTGTAATTCATGAATGAAGACAGCACATTTCGAGTTGATGACACAAATAATGGATAATAATAGATGAGGAGTTGTTATAATAAATAATGAAAGGATGTAGTAGGACGAATTGCAGTACATGGTTTTGAGTTAAACAATAACTAATTGTGCATGATATAACACAGCACAATAATATAATGATATAATACCACAAGTAATTTTAATACCATCTCAAATCTCCCATCAAAGTTATGGTCTTTAATTATTTGCCATTAAACCAACTTTTTATTATTAAGTTTGCGATACATGGCCATTTCACTAACATTTTCTGGCATGCTAGTAGCAGCTCCCATTTCATCATAATTTCATAGGATGAGAATTATGTATTTGGAATAAGTAACAAAAGTGAGTGTATTCACAAAAGATACTAAGTTAAACTGTGAAGGTGCAATTCTAATCATTATTTATTTCATCATGGACATTAAGCTAATACATGATAAGGATTAAACGTAAAATTAAAGACATTTTTTTCACCATACCACAAATTTTTAAAAAAACCAACATAACTATATCTTTTACCCTCATGAAATCGATGTAAACTCTTGGTCTAACCTTAGTAACCTTCTTCTTTACAGAAACATTCTCTTAATTACAAAACCCTAAATAATTTTTTGCTAAAGACTTATCTTAATTCTTTAAACTTGAGCCAAACTGCTCCTTTTATTCCAAAGAAAATAGCTTTAGATCAGTTAAGAAAGAGACATAGTCTTGGGTAAAAGAAACCTAAGGTTTTTTGATACCGAAAATATACATTGTGCAAATAAATATTCGTAGGCATCCGTTTTAAGCTTTGTCCATTACATTTTACTAATAATCCAATATAAAACTTTTAATTGCATTTGGCATTATCTACACACTATAGCTACTCGTTGAAATGCAAAAGATTGTTAACTTATAAATAACTGCAGAGATCGTAATAAATTTTGATTTAATGTTTTATGAGGACAATAGTATAAAAAGCAAAATCAGCCATGCACGAAAAAAAATTCAAGAGCACTTTATTTCTGGGCGTCTGTCTCATAACATTCCATTTCAATTTTAAATCAAAAGTAAGAAAATTAATCGTTTTTTTTTTCAATACTGTATTCTATTCACGTTTAGCCCGTTCTTAATGCAGTGATACACAGTGAATCATAATACAATACCAACCTAGGTAATTAAGATTATAAAATAATTCAGTTAGATAGGCTTTGATTGAAATCCTTAAATATACAAAGCCTGTATGATACAGCTACTGTATATTTATGATCCTATGTTATTACTCCTTCTCAGTTGTAGATAAAGTTCAGCTTACTGCTTCGCAAAACACAGCCAATCTACAGGAATCTATACTAAGTTTAGATAATAATAATATATAATCTATATATGGAAGCTAATCTTTAACTAATCTTGAGGCTCACTTTCAGTGTTGTTTGTTTAAAATTATTAAAATGCCTTTACTCCATATAAGGTAAAATACTAAAAAATTAAGCAGGTGCTCCTAATTTCAACTTTGTGCAATAGAAAAAGCAATAGAAAATTTAGTTTAAGGCAAAAAATTCTGATTCGGGACTAAATAATAAGACCTCATCCTCAAATCGAGATCGTTTAGAAGCAGCTTAAAGTTTGTTTTTTGATTATGATTATGAAAATCTTCTTTTGGCCACAAGGCAAAGGCTATTTAATAATTAGATCGAGGTAAAATGTATTATCTTGTCAAAATTACGTACCTCCACATAGATGATCGTGATGGTGGTTCAATTAGTCTACCATGGCCTGTGACACCATTCCATGATAAAATATTGCATCCAAAAACTGTGAGAACTAAAGTTGTCAAAAACATTCCACTTGATGCCATTTTTTACTGTAATAATTTATGTATTCCTTTATTCTTATTGTTCACTGAACTACTATCACAATTCTTTCTCGTCGTTTTTAGAGTTCAAGATGAAAAATTAGATCTTCTCACGATGTTTATTTTAAATTTATCACTTTTAAATCCTCAATATTAGTTTACTTTAACTGATTTCTCTTCAAATCTTAGGCACTTCCGGTTTTTTTTTGAGATTTTTTGCTTTTTCATTAAAAGTATTTTTCTCTTGAGTAAAACGGGTAGATAAGGATGATTTTAACACAATCTCAATTAAGTATTATTATTTGCTTTTCCTCCGTTTGAAAACGTTAAGTTGTTTTCATTGAATGATACATCCTCTCAAAGATAATAGATTGAAATCTGCAAAACAAAACATTTATAAAATTAATCTTCACATTTTAAACTATTATTTAATACACACATGGCACATAAAATATAATCATGTTGATCAACTAGATAACTTAAAATGAACTTAGCATGTATATAATTTCAAAGATAAGTTGAGCTTTACAAATTCCATTAAAATCTTGTAATTTTAATCTACGCCCTCAGGATACTCATCATCATAATCTCATAGTAATAATAATGAGAGAGCATGCACTTCTTAATAACAATAATAATAATAAATAATATTGTAATTTACTAGAGATTCCAACTTCTAGCACTGAAATTTCTACAGAAGTTCCTTGCAACCGTTTTGCATGCAATCATAATATTTTACATCTCTCCCTTCCCTGCATTTCTAACTATGAACCAAAGTAAGTGGATTTGAGTTTTTTTAGATTTTAGGAGGATAACTACCAACCAATTTGGAAGCCTTCTTCCTAACTCGACTACGAAATATGCAAGAGATAATAACTACAATACAATACTTAGACAAAAACTAACTAGTCAAAGCTAAAAGCATTAAATTACATTACTTAGCTCACGAGTTAACCGACTTATCCTATGAAAATTAAATGAGAAACCTTTCATTCAACATGAAAATATGTAATACAAAAGACAATGTGGTGAATAAAAGAAACCCAGGATTTAATTAAGTAGAGATCATGACTGTATATAATAAATTATTTATTTACCTTTAGGCATGGATACCAACAGATTTTCAAAACTAATCACAATAAGTGATACATCAACAGATTTCTTATAAAGAATCATCAAGATTTCAGTGATATCTGGTGGTTGGTGCAACTATCTACATTCTTATTATCTCAGTGGAAACTAACAATTCTTAAGGCGATTTGAGAAGAAATTTAGAATAATAACAATGCCTTCGATAAATCTTTCATTTCACCGAACTAGCCACTTGTCGGTTTCATTAAATTCATTATATATTGAAACTACTTTATGTCAACAATTGGACACGACTAATCTTAAGTATTTATTTCTCAATATAAAGACGTCAAAAAAAGACGTAACTTAAGTAAAGAAAAAACTTATCTGACTCAACTTCTCAATTTTACAAAATAAAAATGCTGCAATTGTAAAGAGATCTTTATAAATTTCTAAGACTCTTTAAAATCTTAAAACCTCACGAGGAAAAACATCCCTAGCATCCCATTCTAATTTCCGATTAAATACCTCATCAAACAGCAAAAGGTCTTCCTACAAAAACCTTAAAACCCCTTCAAGAAAATCCTACATTTTGCTTATTCTGTGTCACTTAACGCAGCATACTTAAACTAGGTAAGCTTTAATATGGAAGTCGATTGTCTGTGTTTTCTAGTCCTTTGAAAATTTCCTTTTAAATTACCTAAATTGCTAAAATAGTGAATGAATAACTATCTAATTACTACTGTGCAGCTAAGGGAGAAACTTTTCTTCCTAAAAAATCAGGTGGGTGATTTTTAAAGAATGAAATTGTGAGAAAAAACAATGAAGAAATTTGATACGACTCTTGCCATTGTCGAAAAAGTTCCTTTCTTATATTCACACTGAGAGAATATTGAGAATGCACTATAGGCTCTAACTAACACATTATGTACACTTTTTTATACTTTAATTTTATAAATGTACACGGTGTGAATGTATGTACATAGTCAACGATTTCCTTAAAATTGGCCACATCCAAAAAATGAATTGGGTTGACTGACTCACTTATTCTATAATGTAATGTTAAAGAAGGCTTTAAATAGAAAATTGTTGTGAGTGTATTATTTTTTACTCGTATATCTTTTAACCTAACTTCATCTATCAAAAGGAGTCCTTTTTAGCTGATTTTTATTCTTTGGATTGCATACATGCATTCACTAATGTCCACAAGGAGCCAAGAGAATTCTAGTGTTATATTTTATTGCGAAATACATTTCTTGCAAGTAGACTAAACTTCTTCTTAGTATATTGCACAGTTCTCCCTGTCACTGCGACCTCGCTAAGTAATAATATGGTTTTTATTATTGCAAATGAATCTACTCTACGAATGTGCAAATAAAATGTTAAGTCATAATCATTCCGATTTGTAGCCCAGAGCGTATTGGAACTTTCATATTTTTAAATGAGCGATTTCTCATATTTCTCATTCTAGTTAAAAAATTCACCAATATCTGCAATAATTTTTATGCTGTAGAATAGTTGTAAATGCGTGGGGCTTAAAAATAATAGGCTTAATTCAGACACTATGTAATTCCTTCAGTAAGCATGCTAATATTAAGTATCTAGAATCTAAGACTCTTTCAGAAATGTTCTTAAATTGCTTAAATTTACAAACCTTATTAATCCGTAAATTGCTTTCTTGAAGCAGGAAATCACAAATTGGGTTAAGGGGTAGTTTAAATTAAAAACATTACAGACTTTCACCACACACAGAAGTAAATTTGAATTAGTTGAAGTAAAGCGTTCTTCCGTAAGTAAAAACGTTCCTTGAATCTTACCCAAAGTGTCCTCTCTAAACACAACAGACAGAATGACTATGGTTATTCATCAAGTAGAAGTAGAACTAAAAGAAACCTTTCCAGACAAATAGGCACAGGTACAAAATGCCTTGCAAGTCCTTACGTGCCACCTAATCTAAACCCTACTACTCTGAAATGCATTCATCAATGTTTTCAAGCATATTTTAGTCAACTACTATAGAGGCAATACCTTCAGTTGATACATAAATCGGTTAACCAGGTAGATTAGAGAAAAAACGTAACCTGCCTTCAACAAAGGGCCAGGTACTTTAGGTTAGACTATCCTTTTACCCATTTACTTGAATGTCTGTTCTACTTCTCCAGGAATGGTACCTTCACCTCTTTCCTCTCTCCTCATATGTGAATATATATCTCATACGTCACTACATACATTTGCCACAGCTCACGTACACATAAACTATTTATAGTATTTTTACTTAAATCAAGAACAATGACACGTGTGTGAAAAGTCAAGACTACTTAGAGGTGTTAAAGGCTTCCAAACAATTATGTTCATAAGAAGCCGAAAGAAGATTAAAAGTATTGCGCAAAGAATTTTAAGTTATAAATGAAATCCATTTAGGTTAACTAAAGGTGAACCACATGTGTCAACAGGATAATGGAGATGAGTTCCATGTTTAGTGTAGGGAGTGGACTATCATTATAAAGGTGAATAGGTTACAAGATCATTCTATCATATTACAATAAAAGGTTAAACCTGTAATAAGGAAGGGCAGCCCAGGCAATCAATCACACCGGAAGAATTCAAACGTTTAATTTGAATATATTACAAGAGAATCCCATCTTCCAGATTGTATAATAAAATTGCAAAGATGCATACATTCTCATTGTATAATGAATAAATCAAGGTGTAAGCATTTAATAGACTTTTTTATTACTTAGTTAAATGAGAGTAAACCTGTGTCATCGAACCAGGTTGGGTATGAATTGAAACCAGTAAAATAAATCTTCTTCCTCATACTTAACTATAAGTTATATCTTCATAGTTTTAACAACCTATATGATTCATATGATTAAATAAAACAAAATCAACTTGTTTAATCTTTCCTCTAGTTATCTCTCTCACGCAAACAACCCAACAGAGCTACGAAAACAACATAAGAAAGGCACGACAACTCATCCTTTGCAAATAAAAAAAACAAGTTAGAAGACACGAGGGTTTTTTCTCTCTTTGGAGACATGCAGTCTGTGAGAAAAGTCACATAGTCATAAAAAGTAAAATATAAAAGTTACTTAAGGCTTGATGACAACGTACAGCAGGTTACTATAATTGCATCCCTTTTGCTTCTGATTTCTTTTCGTATTAAATGGTGAATAAGGGTAAAAATGTTTATGATAATTTCATCCCTTTTTTAATGATAGTTGTATTTATTAACTCTTTAAAAAGTAATAATTTTTAAACTCCAGAGGATATTAAAAGTTCAGTCGAGTGAAAACTTTTATTTTCCAAATGAAAATTTAATTTTTATTTGAATACAATGATGAATGTTCAAAAAAGAAGCTGCAGCTTCCTGCAGTAGGAAAAATCCTGCAAAGAATATTTAAAATGCAATTCACCATGATGCGATAAAAAATGAATGAATCGTCCTGATGAATAATGTGGAGAACTAATTATCCCTGTGTTGCTTCCTATTCAGTTTTCTCTACAGGATACACAACATTATATTATTATAGAATTATTTCGAATGAAAGTTTGTTTCAATTTACTATCATACACCATATCAGTTTCAGTACTGCTAAATAGAGTTATGAAATTTAAGGTCCAAATTACTGTACCATAACGCTAAAGCAGAAGTAACAGTGTGTTACTAATCAAGTATGAAGATGTAATGGGACAAGTTAAATTGAAAAAGTGTCAAGATATGAAACAAGAAACAATGCATTACTTTAGAGAAAAAGAATTAAATATTTCACATTCTTTTAGGGAAATAAGAAACTGTGTCTCTGAAAATGTCTCTTTTATTGAGATAAAGATTCAATACCATTTTTAAAATTTTTAAAGAAAAAAATAATTAAATCATTTTTAAACTAACCAAGTTACTCTTATGATTACTTTTTTTGTTCAGTCTTTTAGTTGATGATTTTCTGCTTGGTCTATATAATTTCAATAGTAAATAGACTTTTGTGGCAGTAAGAGAGTTAGATTTTGAAAAAAAACCAATTTATTTTCAATTTGATGATGCATCCAATTCATATTCATGCCACTATAAATAATAGATCAAACAGTAATTAGTAGTACATATCCAAAAGCCAAAAGCTTAGTGAAAATTTTCTACATTTTTGTTTCCAAGAAACAAAATGTGTATCTAGGTTGAAATTAATCGCTCGTTCTAAATTCTTCTATTCGCTAGGTAGATATCTGTTAATTCGTATTGCAGTGACTGATATTAAACCTGGCATAAGCTTACTTGATTTTAAAACGGTAACGGACAATGGTTTAGAAATAATAACAAATGTACACGATTATTTTCCTAATGATTGTAAGTTCACAACTTCGATACTTAAAGAATCTTTAGTATTTTATTCAGTTAACAACGGCATGAATGAAATGCAAATACTACTAATTACTAATAAGGTCTAATAATCCTAGTCAAAATTTATCTTACAGTTTTGATTTCTAAATAGATATTAATTACTAAATCTGACGACAGCTTAAACAAACATCTCTTTACAACAAGTCAATACTTTGGTAATAAAATATGAATGAATACTGCCATTAAGACCTCTCCAATTTAGTAATTTATTGTCTTATTTCGAAACAAGTTTTTATTTTCGAATAACACCAATACTACATGAATTAATGACTCTGCCACTAATTTTATAAACTATCGTCCTATTTTATGCTGGTGACAAAATGTCCTCAAATATTTTAAGTGCATTAATTTTGCATGTAAACTCATGGCTTTAACCTTACAAAAGTTGAAGCACGAAAAAATTAACAGCATCCCTGAAGTATTAACAAACCGAAATACTAATACCTACATTGTACTCAATGCATTTTATTTCATCAGTAAAACTTTAATACTTCCACTTAATCAGAATTCAAGGTGGCCAAGAGCTATTATAATTGGAGTACTGCTTATTCTTTACTTTTCGCTTATTAACAACCTACAACCAAAGAAATTCTCACTATTACCAGCCTGCACAATATGCTAAACATATTTCCTCAAGAGAACGGAATACAGGAACTATTTATAAGATTGAACTCATTGAATGTCTATTAATTGTTACCTGTATCTCTACAGGAATTATTACAAACTTATTCTTCAGTCAATGATAGCCTACTCTAGTGTGATCCATTAGTGCAATCAAGACGTGAAGTGAATCAAATCAAAACCCACTAGAACGGATATAAAGTATTCACCAAGTCTTTTTTTACAGTTTTGATAACTCAATTCCAGCATAGAATAATTTAGGCTATTTCCTTTCTGTTTGAAGTTTCACTACCTAAAATCAAGATCCAATTAACAAAGGCTGAAAGTACAAGTCAAGTCAAGAGCAATGTTATGTCGTTGACATTCGTGTTGAAAAGCTAGAACAATAAACCGTAGCTGCCAAATAACTCATATTAATTTTAAACTTTATCATCTTCATTAACGTTTTGTTTAACCCTAATCATGGGAAAGGAAAAAGAAATTTTTAACCAAAAACCTACTTCCTGGTTTCATTTTAGTTTAATGAAACCTTGTATTTTGTAGTTCAAACGAGGTTCAAGAATATTATAATTTTATTTACCTCGTTAACAAACAATCCTCACTTTTTTCAACTTTTTAACGAATTTAAGTACCTTAATTTTATATTATGGAGGTTTCTAATTGGGAGAGTTAGAAAACAATTTTAATTTCAATTGTCGTCCACCTAATTAGAATAATATTCTCGGTAATCAACTTTAATTTGTAAAATACTGCTTGCTAGTTGGACAAAATGAGATAAAAGGCTAGAAACCAATACTAATACCTACTATAATTATGCATCTATTTAAATATAACTATTATTTTAAAAGCAAACAGTATGCACTAAATAGTGTCATTATGCCGTCACCTGACCTCGTTCCGTTTCGTTATTTCTCATGAAGTTCCATTTTATTTCATTTATTACTTTTACTATAAACAGTGATTAATGTGGGAACGACAATGTCATATCAATTCATTTTTTCGAAGCATTCCAGTTTTATCCAGCTTGAGATAAATATTTGTTTCACATAAAATAGTTAGACTGCAGCTGTATTTCCTGGTATTATAGTCACACACATATTAGCTACAGTATTGGTATCTAAAATGCAACATTGGGGTCTTGGTTTGGTAATAATTGTAGCCCAGCCCTGTAAGTACAATCAATCTATCCAGTTACTCAAAATCAGTAGTTGATTCATGATTCATAGAAGGAAGACAATCACGAAACATCAAAATCTTGATACTTATAGGTAATACCTTTTCCACTCAGAAAGGTATAAGTCAAGTGGCAAGTGATGACCTGGATGCGGATGGGATATTAATGATGATTCATAGAATAGGATTTTAATATTCAAGAATTATTTCTCTTTAATCTGCATTTAATCATCGTTCATACAAAACATAACTCTATAAAGCAATTAGTATTTCCTGCTGGATGTACCATGCACATTTTGGGCATTTGGGGGAAGTATGAACTTCCATAAACTGAATGCTAGTTTAGCTATTTCAAAAGCTTCGTTTTACAAATTAGAATGCTGGACTTGGCTATTAGATTACTTATTGTCATTGACCGCTTGGTTGTTTTAACTTCTCTATTTTATTACCGTTTCAGATAATTTTTAAGCAATTTCGTACTAATACCTAGTGATTGAAAAATTATTAAGTATTTGGAAAATTATTTTTAAATTAAAATAAACCATTGCAACGGATTTATAAAAGTATCGGAGATGGATTTGAAGTCGAAGAACCTTTCCCTTGAGTCCAGAGAGTCAAAATATAC
>JAQGBU010000514.1:0-25716 GCA_034698605.1 Isotoma decorata
AAAGATGAACTTAGAAATTTTGATTTACCCCCGTATTCATATTTTCCATGTCTGTGTGCAATTGATTTTGCTAGGTCAATAGCAAGTTCGTTGGAGGGTTGGGGTCGTGGGCTTTGGGTTGAGGTGTTTTCAAATCTTTGATTATACCTAACATTTTCACGGTATTGGAAGTGTTGACTTATGATAACTGCGTTATCATCGTTTCGTAGAGGGTGATTATAATATTCCGAATTTGGGGTGTAGGGTGGGATTTGACCTTGGGGTGTGTATTGAGATTGACTTCCTAATGCTTGGAATTGTTGGGCTGGGTTTGGATTCCATCTTTGAGATCGTGGAAGTTTTGGAAATTTAAATGCTATAATTGTTCTTTGGCCGTATGGGGAGAAGAGTACGCTTTGAGGTGGAAAAACATTTTGGAGGAGTCTTCGGAAATCATTTTCATGTGATGATGCCTTTGATTCCACGTGGTACACCGAGTCTGCAGGTGTAAGGTCTAGAGGTAAGGAAATAATTAGTACTTTAATAAGTGTGATTAAGTGTATTTTTTAATTGAGTAAACCAGGAGTGTTGAAGTGACATGATAAGAATTACTTGAATGATATTAGTTTTAGCAAATGTTTCCTTTTTAAGTTTAAAAAAATATTAGTAGTGATCTTAAAAAGCATTTTTTGCTTATTTTATTGCATTTAGAAAATATGTGCCGGTTTTTCTTAGATAATAATAAACAAGACATTTCAAAATCTTACCGTCATTTAAAAAAGTAGCCTTTTCTAAGCTCCCAAACACAAACGGTCCAATATTCAAAATTAATATTACCTTCCAAAAACACAACATAACTATAACAATTATAAAAAACTTGAGTTAAAATGCCTTAGTTAACTCAAATCTCAAAACGTTTAATTTTGTGCACAATGATTGAGATGATTATTAGAAAGATTATCTAGTTTACATAACCACACAGCTTTGCTTTATTTGGCAAACTGAGGAAGATTTTTCTTCATCCGGCAGCACATGAATTAGGTTGGCATTTAGCAGATCATTTACATTCACATAATATTAGATGAGGGTCTACTTATTCATTCAATTTTCGAGAAATGTTGTATTTCAATAGGCATATTACTACCTTGCTTGAGAAGTTGACTATTTCTCATATTGTGCAGAGATCAACTTTTTTGTTGAGCTCTTGTGATTTGTTACATGTTTCCTCAATATGAAAGTGCAGACAGTATAGATTGTTTCTATAATTATTATGGTGAGTTTTAGTACAACTTCTTCTGAATGAACGAATCGAAATGAATCTACTGTATATGAAAACATAATCGACTAGCTATGAAAAGATGACACTTACAATGTTTATGTAACGCATTTCCTGCTTTAGTATCCCCCCCTTATCGGTCCCCCAATTTTAACTTTTAAAATTATCCTAGGGCAATTAATAGGTTTAAAAATTATCCATATATGCTACATAGCCATTTTGAGCTTACATTTTATCTCAATTCGGGTGCATCAATTTACTGGCTGTTTTAGTTAAGTATCTATTTTTCTGACTGACCTTCTTCAGTGTTTAAATTTTTTTTCAATTTTGAAATATTTCTAATGTATTTATTTCTGTGTTACAATGGCCTCGCATTTGTCCAATTCATCTTTTCAGGCAAAATTCCTGAGCTGTCTGTCCTGCCGGGGTATTACTGTGCAATGCAAAGGCTGTAAATAGAGGCAATCCTAATACACCACGTTTAATGGGAATTAGAGTATCAGATATTACAGATAAAAAATTTAAATTTTTAATCACAATTTTAAAAATTTGAATCAAATTTAATCCAAAATGAAATTGATTTTTTTAAATTCAAAATTAATTTGGTAAATTAAGGCAGAAATAGAGATAAAGATACAAATAATGATTGTGTGAATTCTTAAATGCATTTTGCAAATCTCTGATTTTACTGTTTGTAGGAATTGAGGGCCATGAACTCTCTTTCAAAGAATGATTTGGCCTCTTTGAAAGTGATCCGTTCTTCTGGTTCATTTCTCCAACATTCCAACATTACGTTTGAATACCTAAGCAGTTTAAAAAAAATAGAAAGTTAAATACATTTTGCAGTCGTAAATCTGCATGAACATCTTAAAAATTGTTTAGTTAATCAAAATTGTGTGGTAAACTAACATTAACTCTGTGCCGTGATTCGGTTTGTTCAATCGTCGTCCTTTCTCAAGTTCAATGACAAATTCACTATTCCACGTCATTCCTGGCCAAGGCTCACTTCCCAAAGAGAATATCTCAAAAAGAACGACGCCGTAAGACCAAACATCACTTTTCGAGGAAAACTGTTTGAATTTCAAGGATTCTAAAGCCATCCAACGCCAAGGTAATTTAGTCTGAAATATAAAAGTGGTTCATATATACGAACAAATCGAATTAGAACCCGGTGGGAAATTACTGGTTCAACTTTTCGAAATGTTGGGGCTATATTCCGGGAGTGTTGATTATCAAACAAGCCAGCTGGAGGGGGGTTATAATTCCAGTTTTACAGTAATCTAATTTAAATTTTCCGTTAATAATGGAAGGGCTTGGATATAATATCCCTCAATCAAACCAGGTTTTATGGCAATAACTGATAACTAATTAAGTCTATAATTTTCTGAGTGTAGTTTTTAAACGGACTTTTCTTAAAAGTTTTCAAATGCCATACTAATTTTAAATGTCTTACACTAGTCTTTTTGGTGTAAGTATCCGACTCAATTAATTTTCTTGAAAGTCCAAAGTCACAAATTTTTGCGTTTGTTTTTGATGTTAGCAAAACATTTCTTGCTGCTAAGTCTGCATGCAAAACATTTTTAGACTCTAGAAATAGCATTCCACTAGCGATTTGAAAAGACCATTTGTATAAATCCAGAGTTGAAAACTTATCCGTATTGTTGATATTTGTGTACGGATCTTCTATTGTGATGATATCAACAGATACTTTTCCGTCACGGACTAAATTGTTAAACACGGCTTTACGGTTTTGCATGTATGAAAGCAAATCTCCATTAGCACAGTATTCCATTCCGATCAAAATATTTCCTTTAAAATTTTAAAACAGTTGAGAAAAACATTATCGGTGCAACGAGTATACATGATTGAAATAAACCGTCGCAACGACTTTAGTGAATTATCGGAGATGGGGAATGCCTCTAGTGACTCGAAATATGCTATAGTCTCAATCCGCCCCAGCCACACCCCTTGATGTGAACTTTGACCCTTTTTGTCAAATGTGCTCTTTTACCTATATAGCTCTCATAACTGAAACTAGAATTTAGAAATGATGATTTTGTAGGAAGTTTTACCATTTTACTGTACTCGCTATAGAGGTTGGAGCCAAGTGGGTGTAGATGATTTAACTCATAGTTACTAATAATCTTTCCTTAGACTCCAGTGAGCCGAAATATGCAATAGTCTCATAATCTTTCCTTTGACTCCAGTGAGCCGAAATATGCAATAGTCTCATTTCGCCCCAACTGGTCCGACCCAACCCCCTGGGTATGACCTTGGCCCATTTGTTTAAATGTACTGTTTGATCTATAGAAGGCATAACTGAAAACAGAATTGAAAAATGTTGATTCTGTGTGAAGTTATAGGGCATTTACTGTAATTGCTATAGAGGGTGGAGCCAAGGGGGTGTGGCCGATTTGACCCATAATCACTAGGAATCTTTGTCTTGACTTTCAGCCTCATATGTGAAAACAGAACTTGAAAAAATGGTTTCTGGCAAAAGTTCGAGCGTTAACGGATCGACGGACGACACTACCATTCACACAAATTTTATCTCCGATACTTGATAAAGCTGATTGGATATATGAACCTAGCTATTTCTTTATACGCTAGGTAAAGATAGATCCAATTCAATGAAAAAAGAAGATTATTAAGAACTGTACTCGATAAATCTACGTTTTTAAAATAAATCTTACGTTTTCTAATATTCTCCGTGCAAACTGCAACAAGACTGACAATATGTTCATGACACCCCATATAAGACATTATGGTCAGTTCCATCAAAGAACTTTCAAACTCTTCAACATCCTTACAGGAATTAACTGTTTTTATGGCCACTTTAGTTTTTCCAAGTCCCAGCTGAACAAAGCCCTTTTGTACTGTTCCAAAAGCCCCGGAACCTATAATCGTTCCGGCTGGATGTGGTACAAAAGAAAGGAAATTGCTAAGTCTAAGTTTTTAAATTTACCTGTAACCTGCATAATTTAATATTTAATTCACTATGAAATGGAACATGTACCTGTTTCCCATTTTGAAGAAGCTACTTCAAAACCCTTGTGTTCCGAGTTGGAATTAAAATTGATTGCTGTACTGTCTTTGAAACCTTCCTCAAATTTTTTTACCACTTCCTCTGTCAAACGTACAAAGTCTTGTTTTTCCTTCCGAAACTTTATCATAAGCCCAGTTGCGATAATTACAAAAGTTAGTATTACTATCCCGACCAAAAGTAATGTTATCTTTATAAAATTTGTTGTTTCTGAAACACATGATAAGGTCATCCTTTTACTTCAATCATGGTTAAAGGTAGACAGTAAGACAGGCGTTTGTGTCATGAACTCTCATAATTTTTATTATTGAATTTGAATAGTTCAAACTTTTATTGTTTACTTACCATCTAATACTTTTAATTCAAAAACTCGTATATCTTCTCCGACTACACTACTTGCACGGCAAGTCCAATTGCCTTTAAATGAACTTTGTATATTTATAATGGTTGCAATCACCTCTGTAAAATTTTCTGTTGAGTTTGTTATTTCAGACGAAAAATTCAAATTCTGAGAAGCAAGAAAAATAAACCATTACAAATGGATATATGAAAGTAGCGTTAGACAAATTGTTACACTAGAAACACCGGGGCACTATGCAACACAATTTCAAATTTTTTTCAAATTTATTTTCACACTTTTTGTGATTAAAATTAAGGGGTGTGGCCGATTTGCCCAATTTTACAAACTTTATCGTCCCTTTGACCTTAGGAACCCATTTGTGAAAACAAAATTTAAAAATATTATTCCTGTCAAAAGTTGCCCATTCAGACAGACAGAAGGACAGACAGACGGACGGACAGACAGACGGACACCATGAACGTTCACATAAAGTATCTAACGATACTTAATAAAAGGGCATCGTTGAGATGTTTTAAAATGTGTACGTTTTTTAATTGAATAGAATACCGATTTTGGTGGAATAATTTGCAATTGAGGTGCTGGAGTCCCTGTAGCACTGCATTCAAATAGGAAACTGTCGCCAAGGGATAGTTCATATTTTGATGTTCCACTCGGTTTCGAAATCTCTGGCAGGACAGAATCTTTGGAATAGATTTTTTTTAAACTTTTATTTTCAAACATTCTACCTATAGATTTGAATCTGAAAAGATTACTAATCGCTTTACCCAGAAGTGGAACAACTGTTGATGCGATGATCCATTCAGCTGTATTCCAAACTGGAGATTTGCAAAATACCATAACGTTCTGAGCATTACTTTCAAGCAAAAACCTTCTACTTAGCGTTATTACTCCTGCAGTAAGGACGGAGCCTACTTCAGTCGTTCCTGTATAAGTTGTATCTGAAAATGCAAATTTAATGGTAGTTAAAATTATAGATGATGAATTAACTGATCCAAAACAAAGTTTTAGCAAATTACAATTAATAAACTCTCTGGGTGCAATTTCTTCATTCAAAGCCCATCCAATTTGCGTTCCGGCTGAAAATTTGACAATTGTTGAATGACAATGTACTTGTATTTCTTGTCCTCTGTAGGCAATCAAAGGACGAACTGCTGCCCTTACCAGTTGAGATTTATCAGGCTTTTCCCAATGATGATCTAAAACAATATCAATTTTAATTTTACTTTGAGGGGCCGAATGAGAGGTAATTTTTTGATACTTCTTGAATAATTGAGAAGCTACTGGTTTTACTTCCCTTTTGGTCCTTTGCACGGCATTAGAAGAAAAAAACACAGCCCTTTGAACATTGGCCACTTTCAGGGCCGAAATAGGCACGTGAAAGTGGCCAACCAAGACGGCAATGAAGTGTATTAAACATTTGTGCCCTTCACTTCATAACAAAGGGTGTAAGGGCCCAAGGGAATTTTTAATATGGTAAATGATTTTGAACTTACAAAAATTCTGGAATGCATCAAAATGCACTTTTACTACTCGTTTTTGGTGTCCCACAACGTAGAAAAATACTATAGGACGATAAAGATGATACTCGGGGGGAATGTATGTCTGGTAGGATTCAGAAGCATTCACTGACTCATCTATCGGTACAAAATGGATACAATTTTCTTCCTATAAAAAAACCACAATTATGCTAATTATGCTACGTGTAACAAAATTTATAAGTGGTTAACAGCTACGCTTTAAAATTTACCAGTGGGGGTATGAATCTATATGCATTCTCAAATGATTGCACATCGCTTTTGTATACGAAAACACTTTCATCGCTGGGGGTGGTCCAATTATACATTATATAGTTGCCCCACTCAGGAGCCACAAAATAGTTAAATTCAACAGGACATGGACCCTGTTGTATCAAGTTTGTTTTGGAATTTTGATAATTTGAATCAAACTCTGGAATTTGTTTAGAGGGTTAATCGTAATTTTAATTTGAAAGTAATAAATGTGAAATTTAATTATTTAATCTATGGCTTTTCTGAAAATTGTTTTTTGTTACCACTTATAGCAGAATAGTATTTTTCTTCGGAAGGTTCAACACGTTGAACCAAGAATGTCTGAAGTGTTTCATTATATTGGAACAAAGCTACAGTTCGATTAAGATAGTCTTCTGATGTCTGGCAAGACATTACAAGGGGAATTCGGATTTCATCATTAGGAATTTCCAGGTTTAAAATTGTTTTGTATGTGTAATTTCCGTCGTCTCTGTTGTTAACTAGTAGTCGGTGTAATTCGAATTCCTCGGCCATCGGTATTGAAGACTAAACAAAGTTAATTAAAATAGGTACAACGAAAAAATACTCAATACAAGATATGGAAGAAAAAATCATAAAGGGTTTGCAAACTGAACATTTTACTGTAATCTTGAACTGGATTTCAAATTTTTGTAAAAAAAAACAGAAAAAGTAAAATAGGTGAATCAACTTCAATAAAAAATAAGTTTAAACAAGTGTAGTAAAGTGAGTAGCGTATTAAAACGTACGGTATCAACAATCCATTGTACAGGTTTTGAAGATTCACAGAGCAATCTAATAGGAAATTTTTGGTCATGATTGTTTTCAAAAGTTGAGTTCGTTTCATTTGTGACCTGATCCTCGGAGGGTTCGGAGTTCTTAAATAATAAACCACTTTCAGCATTACTTGTGCAATTAAAAGTTATAGTAAAACAGATTGAAATCTTTAAAACTAAAATACTATGTGTAATCTTAAGAATCTCCATGATTCTGTGATTGTTTACACCACTGAAAACACTATGCAAAGGGTTTTTTTTAACACTGACATTGACTTGTTATAGAACCATTCTTTAATATTATGCTTATAGGAACAAGTGTATTTTTAATGTCCTGTAGATTCCGGACAAGTATTTTAGCTCTGTGAAGGAAAACCACCTATTTTTATACAAACAAGTACAAGATTTTGTTATTGGTTGATGAACCGCATGAATTAAAGTAAAATCAGTGGAAATTGGCAATAAATTACATATTTTAATTTATTTCATACTTTTTATAAGGAATTTCCTGTATTAATGAAATTTGGTTTTCATAAGCGACCGTAAGAAACTTTTTGTTTACAAATTTATTAAACAACTCGCTAAATTTCCTTGTGGTATTCACTTAATATTTAGCTTGAGTTTGTGTTGGTTAATTATATAACATTCCAGGGCATAGCATGGGGGTTCTAGGACAGTTCATCCCCCACACTTCATCCCCGGACAGTTCATCCCCCCATGTTTTATTTTATTCTAATTGCTATTTTCGCCGGAAGATTGCTAAACCATAAAAAACAATGAAATTGTGGTCCGAATTATCCATATTTTGAGTATTTGTTAGCTAATTATATTAAATTAGTTTAATTTTGATGGGGATGAACTGTCCGGGGGATGAAATGTGGGGGATGAACTGTCCGGGGATGAAGCGTGGGGGATGAACTGTCCGGTCACCGATATATAACATATAGAAAGTGATAGATTTTTAAATTCAATAATCTTTGTTGAAAGTTTTGGTATAGTACAGCTGAAAAAAGTCCAAAAAAAACCTACTCACTTTTAATAATTTTGAATTTCTCGTTTCGGTTGATTTGCATGGGCTAATTGTGTATTAAAGTTTGTAGGTTATTAGAATACATGGCATGTATTATGGAGTTAAAGACATGCATGCAACAGCTCAAAAATGTTGATGTTAAGTATAAAGTCTGAAGTCTCGTTTTAATTATTAGTGAAGTAAATGTCTCCATTTAGCCGATGTTGAACGTGGTTAAAAGGTTTAATCAATGCTTGTATATGAGAATATCCGAATTCTGAATTCCAAACGTACTATTCGCATCATTTTCAAAAAGGGTGTAAAACATGTTTCTGAAAGTTCAAGAGTTTAAGTTTTAGGTAACTCAATAACATCAGCAAACCTTCTATCTATCTGCATTCACACATTGGCCCTCATGTTGAAATAACTCTTATTCAGATCAACCAAACGTACAGTAAATGTTTGTGAAATTTAATCCTTAATTTAACATAAAATGTGAGTTCATTAAAGGTCTCAGTATACATATACACTATTGTAATTGACAATATACACTTAAATATACATATAAGCCTAACGGTTGAACAAACTCTCAAAAGACTTGTATAAAACATTTCTAAAAATGCAAAAAAATACGGGGGAAGTAGACCTTACTTTTACAAAAAGAACGGAAATAAATAAAAGTTTAGTAAAAAAGCCTCTGAAAATTGACGATGGGTCAGAACCACCATCGCCATATCTGAGTAGGACCCCACGTCCATGTCCTTCTAAAGTTACGCAAGTGAGCCCTTACTTAAAGTCAGCGTTGGGGGAACATGCGAAAGGGATGGCTGTCAGTAAGCACTTAACACGGTTGGATGTGAGTCCAGACTTACTGCATTCCCCTGGAGGAACATTGTACTTAATTTTAAACAAAGAGTGCGACGGAGCTCCTTTGTTAAATCGCATTGCAAACGCTTCTAAAATTATTGTTGAGCCACCTTGTATGAATGCCAACAATGCTGAGAGTAGCAGCGATATCCAGAAGGAAACTTCCTGTAAGGAATACGATACCTCTAGTAATGAAAGTGACAGTAGTCGTTCCTGTGGTACAGAATGTTCCAGCCACGGATATAGACTTAATGGTGACATAAGTGAAATCGATAGTGACAATGTTGAGACAGGTTTTTCTGTTGACATGAATAAAAGCTGTAGCAGTAGTGACAGCAATTGTCCAGTGAGCACTGGAGCCAGCAGTAGCCTCAGTAATTTAAGCACTAATTCCAGTAGCTTGTTAAGCAGTGAAGAAAATGAGGAAAATAAAGCAAGTCAGGATCGTGGGAATTACGCACTCGTTAGTCGAAATCGAAAGCGATTAAAAAATGGTGAATTTTACAAAGTTGTGCCGAATACATTAAATAGCTTGGGAATGTGTAATATGTCTGGTAAATTGATTAAATGTAAAACTTTAACTGAAAATTACAAACTGGTAACAGCGACTTCCACCGTGGTATTTTTCAGGACATCAAATGTTTGATTGTATTGCATTGTTTTGGGCAAATTGATTCCGTTCCAACGAATTTCTGCTTACGTTCTCCAAAGCATGAATATCATAGGGTGACCATCCGTCGCGGTTTACCGGGGACATACCTTGGTTTACATAGTTAGTATATCTATTGCTTGGTTTTTATGTCCTGCCCAGGACATGTCCCGGTTTGTAATAAACTTCCCAAGTTTTAATAGAAATTTTCGAAGCAGGTGGGTGCGTTATTACGGTTTTATTCACCACATACTGCTTATTAGGTGTACTATGTATTATTAATGGTATATCTGCAGATAGTGTAGTGTATTAACGTTCTTCAGCTTAGGTATAGTCTCCAATGCTTTTTGGTGTTTAAAGTCCATATTATACATGAACACAACCAAACTTAAAAACAACCTCTGAAAAGGACCAAGTTCTTCCAAGATGGGTGAGGGATAATGTAGGCAAGGGCACTTAATATTTCAATACAAAATTTTTGAATTCAAGAAAAAAAATTTTCAATCCCTACAGTAGCCATTCGATCGTAGTGAATTCGGTTAACCCGAGTTCAACCGTAAATTCGGGGTTTAAATTTCACAGTACGGCATTTACAAGGCGTGTTGCTAAAAGTGTCCCGGTTTTTTTCTTCATGATAGATGGTCACCCTATAATTTCAGATTAAGTATTTCTAAATCTCAATTAAGAATCAAATTTTGAGTCTTACGGTCAAGATCATTGGAATTATTGCAGATTTAAGTTTACTTTAATGCATGAGACGAAGTAGAAACGTTCCAGAATTTCCAATAAAGGGACAATATTGTAAATTAAAACATAAAAATGGCAAACAGTGAAGAAACGTCAATTTGTAACTTACGATTCCCACTTGTTGAAACATTATCTGGGATTTATTTCACCATATTATGGAAGAATTAAGAAAAAATAATCCGATATCGCGTCTTATTTTTGTTAGTAGTGGTCAGTTTAACGCGTGGTGATGGTCCAAGCTCTACCATTTGCATCTACCCCTGTATACGATTGCAACAAACAAAGTACAACTTGGGCCTTTCTCAAATTTTTCTATATGTATGACCCAAATAAATTCCAGATCACCTTAAAACAAGAGTTCATAGAATTTAAAAATATTCAGTGTAATGAATTAGCACGGAATGTTATAAATCAATTTAATTTGATTGTTGAGTACGATTGTGATGCATTTATGCGACCCTGCAACAGTCAGTTTTAAAGTTTGAAAGGATTGTGATGCTTAGAAAATTAATCTATTTATTTTGAAATTTGCAGGGACTCACGACAGTGCTTCAGAGTCATCGTATAATGCCCGAAGACCAACAGCCTCATCCCTTGATTCATCCCCATCACAATTCAACTGCCGAGGAGGTGGAAATAATTCGTAAGTTGGAAATTGAAATTATTTGTACTCAATCTTTATGAATTGCTTCAGCTCATATTATTATTATTATAAGCAGAAAAGAGGCATTACCTAGAATAAATGTATTTTTGTGTTATCATCGCGGGCAAGTAAGCTAGGGTATTTCATATCTTTTATGAAACTGAGTCCTTGAAATTGGTACTATGGAAGAAAATGGAGAATTAACTTGTGAATACGAAGAATAAATTAAAAAGGCAATTAGTTTTAAGTTAAAATTGAACAGACATCATCTTTTAAGTAGGACCCCTGTTCTTTCAAGGACGTCGTCAGTATCCTACAAATAGACAGTATTAGAAGGTCCTCACAGTCACATCTAAACAACAACAATTCATGCAGGGTCTGAATTTGTACACGAGTTTGTACCAGTTCTTGAATAAGAAGGAAATACAATGAAATGCTATGCAGTTTAAAGGGGATTGTCTCCTTAAATGATGTTTTACTATTCTATGATGTAATATTAATGTGCAATATTATCAACATTAAATGCATATTAAATGTTAAAACTGCTTAATTATTGCCACCCTAGTCGTTTGGTAATAATTAAGCTAGAATAATGTTTATGACTCAGAGACTTAAACTTCCTAACGTTAAGATTATTAGGGCAAGGGTCTTACATGTAAATGCTTCTTTGTATAAAACGAATTTGCGTAGCAGATGACTCAATGACTCAACTGGATGAAAGTATAGAACCAATAGGAATCTCCTGAAACGGTCATCTTTGCTAAACTAATTAATTTTTACTAAATTTGACATAATGTTAAAAACGATATAGCAGTTAATTTGTAAGGGATCGTTCTGTTCATTATTGTCATAAAGTATCTATCGTCTTAATTTAGTTCAATTTAATCTGTAAAATCTTAAGTGTCCATCTGGAAGGATCTCGTAGTTGAAGGAAGCGTATAAAAAAACGTTTGAAAGTATAAAATTATAAAATAAATAGTTTGGAAACACCGAAAATGTGAAGTATTACATGAGATATAAATGGAATTCATCAAGGTAAATAATAGTCTCTTGGCGCATTGCTAAAAACAATTCATTTCATAATAGATCACACAAAATGCATATCAAATTATTAACGGGTAAGAGTGTAGTTTAAAGACGATTAAATAAAATTGCTTTGGTGTTAGTACAAGCAACTTAAGTGGTTCTGAATATTATGTAGGCTTCCGGCTGATTTATATACCAAAATTGGATAAGATGCCATAGGTCGTAGTAGGGGAAAAAGTTAAATATTATCATTAAATAAAATATTAAAAAATACTAAATTATTAAATGTTTAATTATTCTGTTTGGTTTGAATCCAGGTTGCAGTTATCGGAAGACTACACAAGCGTAGCTAGCCTAACCACAGGAGGTTCCTCAGCCCCGTCTTTAGTTAGTTCTGCAAAAAATTCCCAAAACAATAATACTGAAGTGGTATGGATACGCTTCTACTTACTTTCATGCATTATTTATGATTTAGCTTAAAAGTTTGTCTTAACTCAATTTAGCTTATTCAACTGTTGAATGCTTATGCTTTTGTTACTACAGAGTCGATGTCTCACCCCAAATTTTGCTTCGCAGGGAATGGTTATTGCAAAAAGCCCATCAGAAGGTTCTAATACTGACCGAATCAACCGTCGTGGTCCTACGGAGCGGCCGATGAAGAAAAAAGTCAATAAGTCTCTCGTATGTCACGATTTTTACTTTTTAATTCTTTTTTTTGCTCTTCTTTTTGTGTCTATTGTCCATTCCATTGTCTGAGTTATTCCGAGCTTAGAACGAAAATTGAGTAGCCACAACTTAGAAAAGAAGTAGACGTGGACAACTTTCGTAACTTTTGTTTCTTTCCTTGATGAATTTTAACGATATGATTAGATAAACTGGAGTTGTACAGGACACGCATTAAATTTATAGGTTGCTAGTCTCTTTTCTGAACTGGTTAAGTTAATGGCTATTGTAAAATTGTTATAATTCAGTAGGGTTTACTTCCAGAAATAAGATGTGTGTGAGATAATTGAATGGTATTAATTAAAGCAAAAAGCCCTAATTGTTAATTTAATACTGGTTAAGCTGTTAAAGTTTCATCCATTATATTATAGGCATATATTATACAATTCTATAATATATTATATAGTAACATATCATAAATTGCTCATATCAGAAGAAAACAATAACAGATTAAATTAACTGATTTAAATTAAAATGTAACTAAAACAAACTCTTGTATTTAACAGCAACGGGAGAAAGAAGTACACATCGAAACACTGCCAGGCTTCAGGGGATTAGACGACATCGAAAGACTCGTCAATTTTGTTGAAGGGACTGAGTCGTCGGCAAATGTAAGGCTGAATGATTTTAGAACTATTGTACATGGTCTAAAACTGAAAGTATATTAATACGACAGTTTTCTAGTTTTTGATTTGAATGGATCTATATTTTTGGCAAATTTAGGCAAAGAAGGGGAAAAGGCGAGATCAAAGAACAAAGGACAAAGACACTTTGATCAAATCTGCTTCTTTGGATGAAAATCATCTAAACTATAATGCAAAAAGATCGTCAGACACACCGTCCACCACCAAGCCTTCGAAAGATTTGGAGAAAAAGTCAACTCAGTCTAGTCCTAGTAGAGACGTTTTAGTCAGTCCAATAGTGTCCAGTCAACCCAAAAGCAGTAGTGAAATCAAATTGAACAAAGGCAGTGAATCTACAATATCGGACAGAGACGAAGAAAAAGAAGGCGAATTTGAGCTGGTTACGAAGAAGAAAAAGTCAAAGAAATCAATTACCCAAAGAGAGGCTGGTATGTAGTTTGGTTATAATAATGTGCCCTTTCATTTTTTTTATTTCTACCCATGTTTGACTTGACATAAGTAATGTATGCTAAAATAAGAAATCTTCACAAATGTTCTTAATTGATTTATGGTTCGATTTTTTAGAATACTTTTCACGTGGAAAAGCCACCGAGCAGTCTCGACGTGAACAAACAAGAGCACGCAGAAACGCAGGGGATCGTCGCAAATCTGTAGGCTCAGTCCCTGGCTCTGAAAATTCAGAAGGTTCAGACGATGATTCCGTTCGATCTTTACCCGCTGGAGAATGTACTCCTAAAGAACGGGTTCCAAAACAATGTGCTTCCAGTGGCGGAACACCCCAAGTAAATCCATGAAAAGGTTTATTGATTAGAATGCTTTATAATTTTTATGCTAATCTTGCTTCTTGGTCGTTGTAGACATCATATGCAGATATTGCTCGTATGACGGATTCCCACAACAAAGCAACATCAGCATCGCATACTTCCCCCCCGACCGGAGGGTCAGTAGCTGCAACGCGTGATGGAGCACCGGATTCAGATAACTCCCCTAAAACTGCCACAACATATGTTGTCCAACAAACCAAGTCCAAGACTGTAAAACTAAAGGCTGCAAATACCAACATCACGACTACAGAATGCCAACATGAAAAGCATGGTACGTCTCAAATTATGAGTCAAGAAGACTGCAAAGTACAACGTTCCGATGAGGGAAACTCTGGTGCCGGCCGTAATAAAGCCAATCAAAATGTAAAAATTACCGGAGTGCCGAATCCACAGGCCAGTGGAAAATCTAATTGCGGCCCATCTGGAAGTGTTCCATACTCGTCGTATGGTGCAAAAGGATCTCTCACAAACCACCCTCTTTCTGCTCGGAAAGGAGGTCCAGAATCGAACCCTAATTCATCAGATAAACTCTCCATATCATCCATTATCAAGGGTGATGAAAATAAAGTCTTCAGCAGCAATGGTGAAGGAATTAAAGTCCCTATAGAAGATAAGACTGAATTTCCAGACATAAGCGCATCTCTGCCGACAAAGAGTATCCCGTTCAACGATCGCAATCACAGAAAAATCAACAGCAATCACAATAATGAACCCCGAAAACCAGATAATCCCAACAACGTTAAGAGTAAAGAGAACTCATCAAGAGGAAACTCTTGTGAACCTGTTGAACTCAGCAATAAAAATCTATCTTGTGCTGAAGTAGTCAAAAAGCATGATGTGATCACAACGCCTGAACTTCCTCATGATTCTGCTCTTGATAAGGCTGCGGTCAAAAAGGATGAAGTTCTATCTAATTCAAATAAAGTCAAAACACAGAGTAAGAAATTTTCCTTTGTTGATGTAAAAATCTTGTATTAATGTCTTCTACTAGTCTGAATGAAGTACTCCAATATAAAATTTTTTTTGAACAGATGTTTCAGCAGTAAATGGTGACTTGGAAGAGGAAGAAACCAATGCTAAGGAAACTGGATCTCGAAGGAAAAAGGACTCAGTATCCAGCGTTGGTGTCTCTCCGAGCGATGATCTTGCAGTTGTCTTCTGTGGAGGAAACTTCGATAAAGAGGTTCCAGTAGGAGGAAATGTGGGATTTGAATTTGGTTTTGATGTTATGAGTGCTATGAGCGGCACCTCCACCCAGGTAACGTGGAAATAAAAATAAAAATCCCTACTTTGAGGTTTAATGATGAAAGAATGAAAAGTTTTACTGTTCTTTTGCAGGAACCCGATCAAAAAACAACAGAGCCAGTAATCATGAGATCATCGTCAGTTCCACCCTCTCCTGAAGGTGAACAGGAAAATCTACAAAAAGAGTCCCTTGAAGAACCACAAAATGTCTCGATTCCTTCTGTGCCTGAGAAGTTGGATAGTTCAAGTTCGAAAGAAAAAACAAAATTTGTTTCCCAACCTAGAGAAAGTCTTTTAGGAAGTTACCGCGGACCTAATCCTAATCCCCAAGGACTTGAAAACCGTAGGAGTTCTCAGCCACACTATAATGGTCCGCGTCATCCACGAATAATGCCTTCTCAGGGCTATAGAAGCCATCAAGTATGTTCACCTATAGTTGCTTTCTTTCTATCTTCTACTCTGCAGGATTCTTAGAAAAACAAAGTAATGTGATTGTTAATTTAATTTTCAGCGAAACGGTGGAATCTATCTCAGTCAACAGCAACCTCAACCTCCTTACACTGTGCATATTCAAGGACCTCAAAGTGGTGGAGCAATACCTCAAGCCCTTCAGCAGCAGGCTACAATGTATGGAAATCCACCCCATATGGGTGCTCCCGGGCAGAATTATCCTGCCATGCTGCCTGGACCATACGGTCACTCCCCAGGTCCTTCAATGGCACGTGGACCTGTTCCAGTTGGTCACCCAAATCAACCACCTTTCATGATGCCTCCTGCAGTAGTGTACGCTGTACCACCACCGCCTCAGCTGAATTCCGAAGAAGAGGCTTTATCTTCAGGAATGAATTCGATGAATGTTGTCACTTCAAACCCTGGTGTCCCTATGATGCCGGTCAACTATCGTCAACCGATGTCCCCAGTTTTCTACGATCCCAGTGGAGCAATTATTCAAGTCCCATACGGCCCTATGCTTACTCAATTATACCTCACCCCTACCAATGCTTGTCCAGTTCCAGTCACTCCATTGGAGGTGGAAAACTGGATGAACCAACGTAAGCCTCTTCCGGTCGTATTCAAATCTTAAATTAACCTTTGTCTAAAACTCATGTAAATACCAGTTTGTATAAAAATGTCTCATTGTTTTCCAACAGAAGTTCAGAAATCGTACACGCAAGGAGCCCAAGGACAAATAACTTTCCATCGTATAGGCGAGTTAATGTAATTGTTTAATCTTGGAGCTTTGCGTTTTTCGCAATTTGTTACTCTTACTATTACTAAAAATTGTCTCCATACTCATACCTGATGTCAAGTGTGTAAACTAAGTTGTGTCTCTCATCGTCAGTATCCTAGCCGTTTAAGTTTTACAAGGACATAGAGTATAGTACTTTTTCATAAAGTTATTTCGACATGTTCTCACTCGAAATTACCAAAGTTTTATACGGGCTTAATTTCTACCCTATTCTGCGTTTACTAACACACACACAAGCAGACTTTGTTTGAGGCTCGATTGTCGATGTTCTGTTATATTTCACAAGGAAACCCCCTTGATTGTACTCATAATCAGTCATTAATAGACACGACACACTTACTGGATATTTCACCTTAATTGTACTATTTTCTTTGTTGCTTGTTCTACAAATCGTTAACAAGTAGAAATCAACTGGTTTAATACTACTACAACACATAAGAGTACGAAAGTTGTTAAAACTTTGAAACCGAATGTTTTCTAACTGTTTTAGTCTAAGAAATACACATGATGATAAAATAGACCTAATTGTTGCAAAATTGTTGGCGTATCTTAAAAAACAGTAAGAGAAAAGCTATTTTTATGACCACTTGATGGTTTGACGTTGTGAAAGGATGTAGCTGTAGCTGATCGACAGAATTATTATTACTACTATTAATACTACTGCTACGAATACAATTATTAGTACGACTGATGATAGGAATAGCTCTTCTGGGCATTCTTAACTTAGTGTTTCGTTCTGATTGAAATTTTAAGTTCATTCAGTATGAAAACTTAAGACTAAAAAGTCCAGAAGTTATCAGTCGTTTTTTTGAGTCTAGAATGTAAAATATAGATAGGGAGCCGAGCGCGCAGCTGTATCAATAGAAATTTAGCGATATTAATTTCTACAGGTGAAGTAATTTTAAGAGAAAAAAAGCCCCACGCCACACGCCAAAGAGAGAAAGATAAAAAAGTTTCAAGTTAAAATATCCTAAGCTAATTATAAATTTTTGAGACTCAATTTAAATAATAATAGTTTTTTTCATTGCATCCTCCATTCACAAAAATTATTATAAAACGTTTGAATTTTATCTCGACAAAAATCCAAAAAGTCCTTTATATTGCGGTCTTTTTTTCAAGTGTAGTTATAAGTTTAATTAGACAGCAAGTCGTATCAACGGAAAAGGATTTGCTGACAGGATTAGAAAGGATTTGTTAAAAAAAATAATAAATAATTTTCTTCAGGGTTTGTTTCTAATTGATTTTGAGTTAACGAAAAAAGAAGTTAATTATGATTTTTCTTATGTAATGGTAAAAAAGTTAATTTCTAGTTTTAAATAAATAATTTGTCATATACACATAGGGACGAAAGGGGCTTGAGAGTAAAATTACCTATATATAATAATGAAATTGAATAATCTTTGTTGAATCTGTGTTGAACGCAGAAGTTACGTCCTCATTAATGTTATGATTATTATTAACAATTAAATATTATTCTCATCTCTCGATTCGATAGAAGATTAATTTGCTACGATAGGTATACATAATATTGATAAGTCCTATCACGACGATAGATTCTCCTACGAATGAATAGTTCTAAGGAACAATTGTAATAACGATAATTGGTATGTACCTTACTCTAGTATGAAAAAATAAATGAAAACTCAAGTCATCATCATCATCATCATCAAAGCAAGTTAAAAGATCACTCCTTGTGAAAATTTGGATACTTAACTGATTAATTAAAGACATGATTATTCAAGTTTAGCTTGACTCTACTGGAGAGACGATGAATGAAATCAGTTTGAAAATAATTTACCGATTCCCAAGTTTACTATCTGTGCATTGAATCGATGATGATGAATGATAATGTGAGTTCCTAGATTAGAAAAATATATGAAGACATCGTTACAGTATCTATGATTATTGTATGAGAAGTAGGTCCAGTTAAGTTTGCTTCTTGTGGTGTAAACCTATATTAATTTTTGTCCAAAAGTTCCAATCGTGGTAAACATTCGGATATATATAATTGGAAGAGGCCGATTGTAAGAATTAACTTGATCCTTTCTTTTGGTGCATTCGACCTAGGTCTGGCCTGCCCTAATTATTAAATGTTCTTGTTAAACTTTTCCAAAGGTGTTCCAAAATGGTTTAATTATGACATCAGATCTCTGACCGTAGATTGCTGCACATTAAATCCCTTTCGTTGATCTCTTCTACAGTATATCGCTAGGATAGGAGACCCATTCCTAAGTTAAACTAATCTAGGAACTACTGTAACGCACTAATTTATTGTTATTTCAAAACAGTTTAAGAAATATTTTCAAATGGCTATCGATTTTGAGATTGTAGGCTTTTATGGGATTCTAGCGATAGTTGTAACTACTCTTGAGTCCTTTTCTCATCTTTATGTCTTTAAAATCATAATCATCCCTGTTTCAATGGTTTCCAGATAGGCAAAACTTAAGAATTTAGCAAAATGCTGGGGATATTCTGTCCTGGTCATCCACAGTACGGGGTTTAAAGTGCAGGATCGAAGGTCAGGGAGGCTTTATGTCATAATACTCATCAGTAACAATTTATTTCTAAGGGGTTAATGGACAGTGTCAAAAATCAACAATAATGAAACGATTGATTGATGTGACTAGTGGTTTCCAATTGCTGACAAAATACAATTTAAAAGTACCAGTCATACTAATTTATTCGGTTTTGCGTTTTCTCAACAATGATGCGGATGTAACGATGGTAGTATAGGTTGTGACGCGAGAGCAGGATTTTTCAGTGAATATTATTGCTGACTGGATTTATTTAGTACCGTGTCATTCAATGAAATGTTAGTTATTACAATAATTGTTCTTACCGTTATTATTAGTACATATTATTCAATAAACGCTGTTTGAGTGATAATTAATGACTAATTTGTATTGTTAAGAGATCTGGAAACGAAAGTAAAAACTATAAGCGAATATAATAATAATAATAATCCAAACAAAATGTCATCACGAAATCGGTAAATAAAGGACATGGGAAAATTAACGATGAAATCATTTGTTGTTCTAAATTTTTTTCATCATATTTATCTGGCATTATGATAAGCTGCTTGTGCGATTTTATTGTGCACCCACCACTTTTGCAGATTGCTTTTTTTGTATCTGACATATCCGGAAGATTAGTTATAGCATTGTTGAATGAAAGAAGTACCAAACTCCAAAGCAAATACCCAGATTGTGTGCAGCAAAGTTTTTGCAGTCTGACTGAATTCGGACATTAGTTAGGATTTTGTTCTACATAATTGCTTTGGAAAACTAAATGGAAATGTCTCTGATGGAAGCGTTTGGTTTAGACAGTTTATTTTTTGTGTTTAAAACGTTTATTAAACGGAGATATGGTAGAATTTTCAAAGTGGTCAATTAGCACGTTGCAATTTCTTAGACAGTTGCGTTAAATTGATTGATTGGTTTTATTAAAATGTCTTACCAATATTAAATTTTGCATGTGAATACAAACACTTTGTTTTCAATCGGTGGCATTCTGATAAGTACAAATTTCAATGCAATTTAGGTAGTTCTTTCAATGCTTCAAAGCCCTGACAATCGCATGCTTGCTTGCTTCATGCAGAAATAAAAATCAAAAATGAGGAGTTTCATAGTCATAGGAAATTTTGTTTAATACGATTTCATTAAATCTTGTGTACGACATTAATTTAAAATGTTTTCATCACAAAAAAATTCCTATCTGAATTAACTTGTTTTTAATGCATCTAAAGAGTAGCTTTAACTGTGGAAGGCAAATAAATACATTGTGATAACCGAAACCGGATTGAAATCAAATTGCCTACAACACCGTCACAATAGATTTGCCATAAGCTGCGCCATTAAAACTTCGGCCAGTTTAAGATTGGGATTTAATAATACATTTCGTTTAATATTTGATATAAAGGGGATTTTCTAAAAGTAGTGTTGATGTTCTTTGACAAGTTATTTGGATGTGACACTCAATTAACGTCATATTACTCTGAATAAGAGATGGGTTTGAAGTTTTTGTAGATAATACTTAACATTTTAATGATAACAGTGAAAATGTACATGCAATAATCTGACATAAAATTGCAAAGATGTATAAAAATTAAATACAAAATTCATGGTAATGCAATGTAAGAAATAACATCCAGTACTATTATTTATTCAGAAATGCTTTTAATAGTCCATAGCAAGAATTGCAATAAAAGTGTGGGTAAGTGTCAAAATTCATATGTATAAATCTAAAAATGTGTAGATCATCGTTCTGTGGTGCTTATTGTCACATCTGTCACTGGGATGCAGTAAAATGATAACTTGATTCATACACTTCAAAGTCGTTTGGAAACCCCCAGATGCTGATTGCAATTAGGGCATTTGTGATGAGCATCTTGACACCCTTCAACACAATATGGAATCAAACAACAGGGACAGCATCTAAAAAGTTCGTACAAGTTGGATATTAGGTTACACAATAACTTTCAAGAAAACATTAAAAGTACGGTCGTGAAAGGGAATTATTCAAAACTTTTAGATTTATTAAATTACCCGATAAGACACAAAACTAATGCTACTATATGAGTCAAAGCTCCAGCCTCATATTGAACAGAAGTTGTAATTTCAGCTTGGCAATGGGGGCAAGTCATCCGTGCGGGATGTGGACTGGCAGTAGCGGATCCCACGATAATATCTGCAAATGATATAACAGTACTTATTTTTATTTAGGCCAATGAAGTTTTTTTTTTTTAATTTTTAAGAACATCTAAACGCATTTTTGAAATAAACTTTCAACTAGACAAGAATTATTAGACTTTTAATATTTCTCAGGAAATTCGAACGGTTTTCGTAGAACTGACTGACTATAACCCGTTGACTTTCCATTTAGGACAAAAAATACATAAAATGGGGTTTCGATTCCTTGGCCTTCCCGGATGTCAAGTTAGGCTTTTTAAAACTTGACTATCCGGGTTGTTATTGTTTTCTCTATTTATTTTTAAAATTAACTGTTAAAAATGCATAGCCGGAAGAATGGCGAGCGATAGTACTTCTTTTTTAGTAGTATGATACTTGAGTTTTGAAATTCTTAAGCCAAACATAAATTATACTGAATAAAATAGTAGTTATGTGCAATACTCATAAAAATTTGAAATAATGCTCTTTCTAGTTTTCAATACTTTTGAAAACAGAATGATTTAAAAATTTTAATAAAAGAACTAGGAATTTTAGCAAACACTGGGACATTTTTAGGACGCCACCTCAGGATAACAAACCGGACGGATGATCATTCTATTCCTAAGGCAATCAATGTCCTTTGCAGAGTACATTTTTAAAGCTCCTATCTTTGTATTTGCAGCCCCACCAGATCATCTTTTAAGCCTAAACTATTACTACTGAAAAAATGTACCTAGGTTAGATTTGTGGGTTAAGATTTCTCGAATATTTCCGTGCTGAAAAGCAGGGAATTGTTATTCATTACTAATTACCAGCAAACCCTTACAAATAGTGTTCATGATTCAATTCCGAGGTAAAGATTTTACTCCATAAAAGCGGCTGACACGCCCTACGTGTCCCACCACTTCCTTCCACTGAAAATACAAATCTACACAAAAAATCCTAATGATATTACATTGGACCACTGATATAAGCCAAATAGTTCTGCATACTCATCAATCCACCCGTTTAATAATTAAGTATTTAATTCATTTTTGACTCCATTCATGTATTCAAATAAGACAATTTCTCGTTTGTTGAATGAAATGCGAAGCTTGTTAGTGTTTTTTCCACGTAACAAACCACAACCAATCATATGAAATATTTACTTAAGATTTCAGACTATTTCTTAGTAATTCAATGACTCAATTTGGTTCAGTGTATTCCTAACGGCTAATTCTTACACATAACAAATAACAATTTACAGTTTCTACAAGCCATGCAAGCTTTGAACTCAATTTTTCGAATTCCTAACTGCAATTATTCTCAAAATAAGTTCAAACAACTTCCTACAATTTTTAACGTATCAGATAGCTTCAAAATCCATTTTGGTATGGAATACTAGAAATTAAGGCCAATCCACGGATGTAAAATATAAAATGTTGTGTAAAAGTAAAAACCAAATAGTATATTAAAGTAAAGCATTCCTGACGGATGTAACACAATGACATAGACGTAAAACTAAAAATGACGTGTTTAAATGAAGTGAGTGAATGCACCTGTTTTCGGTTTATAGCATATTAACATGATTCATTGGGTTTATCGATAAATTTTGCATTGAACTAGGCAAATACTATCGCTTCTGAAACCTTTAAAAATTCAAATTTAACTTGAATCAGCGGTTGATTAAAAACTTCGATTTAAAAAACATTGTAATAATAGATACTAATTCGTAATTAAATTATGCCCAACTCAAATTTTTTAACTCTCCCTCTATAAATTAATTTGATAAATTATTAAAATATAGGGTTCGTCCTGAAAGTCCTGATGAAGACAACCGTAGTGGTTGAAAATTAGACTAATAAACATTTTCTTTCAAGAAAGTCCTCCAATGCCGAAAATTTTAGTATTAATGATAAAACTGGAGGATGAAAATCATTAAATCATAAAATGATAAATTATTGATATTTTAATACTAAATGCCCTTTGTCGTTGTCGGGTGTAATCATTAAGGATGATTCCTAAATGTAAACCTACAGAGTAAAGCCATTACATACGTATTATCAACATATAATTTTATTATATAAATTCGATAATCGGAAGTAATCGACCGAATGTACGTTTACTTTTTTTAAAAACTTGATGAAAATATCAATAACTTATATTGCATCCAATGCTTAGTTTACCCTTTTATACTACTACAATACCAGGATATATTTTACAAAATATTTAGTATGCAGATTTTCATACTACTATTGAAGTATTAGTAGTGTAGTAGCAAGTATATTAGGAGGACTAATAGTAGCAAGAAAATCTTTTTTATCCGATGATTAATATCCCTAAACTGTTTTTTTGTCATCTGGTCGCTAGTCAAAGCCGTATCTGAATTAGATTTGAAGGGGGATAGGGTTGGAAATCACATTTCGAAATTTGTATATGTACGACGAGTACGACCCTGACGCAAGTCAACGTGATGTCTTTAAGAAATTATACAATTATGGTCTTGGACAATACAATACATACTAATTCATCAATTTGCATGAGACAAAGCGTCCGATAATGATTTACATGGCTTCTTCCCATGTTTAATACTAACTGGCCTTTCTTTGATACTTTAATTTTTAAGCATACAAAAAAATCTAGTTGAATTTTTTTAGCAACCTCCAGTGTAATCAGGCCTAGCTTCAGGCTTTGAAGCATTTTCATATTAACATACAATAAAATATTTTCTGTTTCAGACTACAACATTAGTACAATTTGTATTACATTATCTCTATATTTATTCAATTCAATGTTTGTTAACGACACAGTTTGTTCTATAATATGTGTTTGCATATTAGTGCCAACATCCGGTCCCCGTGATAAGATAAAGTAATTAAATGGCTACTAGTTTGTTACATGACAGAATTCAAAGACGATAGAAAGCTAGTGGCGTTTTTATCTGGACTCTTCACAAATAAATGATAATTTTATTTTGCGGTTAAGAATTAAATTGGACTAATTACCATATTTTGGAAAGACCAGCAAAAGCAAACAATTTCAAATATTTTCAACACACAACTAGGTAATTCAGGCAATATTTGACTATGGTAGTGTACTAATATTCAAGTCTAATACAAAAGGATATAAAGTATAATTTGGTAAAGAGGCTGCAATGAATGAATATTGTCAATGTATAAAATACTGGTCAATATGACAGTTGAAGCGTCAAGCGATCAAATCTATATTTTTTAATTTTGATCGGTGAATCATTGATGTGAATTATACCACAACGTTTCATACCATGATGTATGATGTATCTAATATACAAAAAGCCTCATACCGTTTGACCGACGCTTAAGCACACTAACATGCAAACAACATGACAAACAAAGTCATTTTTGGTACATTTTCTATTTTAGACCTGTTGTTGCATCACGCAAACGAAAATATTCTTTTAAATAAATATTCACCTTTGTGGGTTATAAAAGCTACTGTTTCTCAGCAACAACAGGCCAAGCCCATGTATATTAACCAAACTTGATGGTATGACAACCCACCCCAATTATTCGCCTCCCCCCACCCACCCCTTTAATTTTGTAATTGCATTCAACTTCAATTAAACTAAAGATAACTATTCAGAAAGATTATATACAACACAAATTGAAAGCGTGAAATATTAAAGCATTTATTGTAACTTAAGAATTACCCCACAATTAACTTTTCTACTTTGATTTTTCTTCATTTTAATTAGTAAAAACAAAAATAGGAATACTTCGACTTCAAAATATCAGTAGTTTGCTTTATGAGTCCGGATGCGTCATCCCTTTATCTAATCATACTTATGTAAACGTCAAATCAATACTTCGCTATTATCATTACGGAATCAGTCATTTTGATTAGATAAATTTTATTATATTTGTTAATAACAATTCCCTTAAATTCAGTTATTTACTTTAGAAAAAACAGCTTTATCACTTTGTTTCCTGCAGTTGCATTTTGTTTATTTTTTTAAATAACCAGTTAGTCATGCCAAGTAATGAAAAATGAAAATAAATTAATAAAACATATTTTTAATGTCTAACAATGCAACCTACCTGGTGGGGTCAGACTGAATTTTATGAGTGATAGCTCAAAAAATCAAGAAAAAAATTAGAAACCCTGCACTGAAAATCATTTTTGTAAACGCCCATTTTCAACAGAATTAGAGAAACCCAAACTTCAAAATTTGCATACGGTCTGTGGG
>JAQGBU010000515.1:0-25703 GCA_034698605.1 Isotoma decorata
GATAGACCATTTTGTCCTCAGACCATTTCGTGATAGACCATTTTGTCCTCAGACCATTTCGTGATAGACCATTTTGTCCTCAGACCATTTCGTGATAGACCATTTTGTGGAGACCATTTCGTGATAGACCATTTTGTGGAGACCATTTCGTCCTCAGACCATTTTGTGGAGACCATTTCGTCCTCAGACCATTTTGTGGAGACCATTTCGTGATAGACCATTTTGTGGAGACCATTTCGTGATAGACCATTTCGTGATAGACCATTTTGTCCTTAGACCATACCATTTTGTGGAGACCATTTCGTGATAGACCATTTTGTCCTCAGACCATTTTGTGGAGACCATTTCGTGATAGACCATTTTGTGATAGACCATTTTGTCCTCAGACCATTTTTTGGAGACCATTTTGTCCGGAACCCCTGACTATGAATACTACACAGCCGTTTCTTCCTTTACTTCAATGTGTGTATCAAATTCCGAATTAAGTCCTCACTACACTAAAATTCAATCATCATCCATTTACCTTATTCCTTTTTCTCGTTCACAAGAACCCAGATTAGCTCAACTAAAACTTATTTAACTGTTCAGAAATTCTGTCATTTACATTTTTTTACAATTTTAATTCCAAGAAATTACAAAATTAGGCTGGTCTTAAATCGGCTAAACCAATGCGGATTATTGCGGTAGTATAATTACCCAAGTTTTTTGAAATCTTAAACTTTTTAAGCCTAAATACCCTTAGATGTAGTTTTTTGATCCTTTTAAAGGGTCCCATACACAGTTTACTGTGATTTTGTATACACCTTTACCTTTCCTTTTGTGTGTAACTGTCATGCTTAAAGGACAAAATTGTAAGAAAGTCATCCAAATCAAACAAATCATCTAAAAATTTAAGGGACAAACTGTAAAAAAATAAGGCTCCTGAGTCCTTTTTAACCATTACAAAGCGTCCCTTAAAAAAAACATCGTTCGCTTAACAGCCTTCAATCCCCCAAAACCCTAGCCCATAACTTATGGACCTTTAACCTGCATACTAAATAAAGAATGTACACTCGAGAATTCATGAATGATGCCTCCTCCTCCTTGTATTTACTACCCGGTTAGAATTTACTCCTTGAGACAGAGCTTAAATTAATTCGGTGTTATAATAATAAGAAATATCATGATAACTTTGGGATAAAACCGGGCAGTAGTGACTCCACCGGGTATCTCTCTCTCTCCAAGGATCTCCTATATACAAACCGTAGCCTAAGTCTAATTAAATTGGCAAGAGTCCCGATGTGCCAAAAATGGTCTTTCTCATTTCTTGTGATGAGACAAAGGGAGAATGCAACCCGATGGGATTTTTATATAATCTTTTAGCTTTTTTAATTTCATCATCATCATCATCATCCTATATAGCTCTTTACTCAAGGGTTTACTTAAATCTGGGAGACAATAAGCTCAATCCCCTCTCACGTATTTTAATCCTCAATCCTCATCATCATCTTCCTTATCTTACCCACACTATACACACAAGCAAACAACAACCCCCGAAAACGAGCTGAAAAAAATAGCCGAAACTCCGAATTCGGATTGGAATCCATCCGACACCCCTCACAAGGTTTTATATTCTCACTCCGACCTTTGTCTCCTTGCAGAACAGCTTTCGACTGTAAGTCCTCCACGTCCGTCTCTTTTTCAGTTTTTTTCAAAGTTTTACCCAAGTTTTTCCAAACTTTTTCACAATTCAACACTCCCGATTCTTCCAAATCGAACACCGAAATTCGGAAAAAAACAAAGAAATTCCCAGTTAATTAATTTCCTCAGTCAAAAAAGTGCTTTAAAGTGAAAGAAAATAGTGAATTTCTCTTAAACCCCGAATTTCGGGGCAATTGGAAAAACCCAATGTACAATCGGGAGTGTACCTTCTGGACCCTATAAAATCCCAAGTATACTTCATATTTAACGTGCGTTCTTTTCAAATTTAGTTTCTTTTTTGTAGGAAAGCTCAAGGGCTGTTCATATACCAAACTCGTCCACTCGTCGTGTAGCAGAAAGGCTCTTTTTAACTTTAATCCAGAGGTCATCGTCCAAAGAGACGAAAGGTCAAGATGGTTATTGAACAGAAATTCAAAGCGGGTGAGGAGCCCGACCCGACTGAGTTCTTGTTCATCTCAATGGAGATGAAGAGACAAGACCAGACGAAGCCCTATGATGCCAAGAAGGCTTGTTGGGTCCCTCATGAAACAGAAGGGTTCGCCCAGGGTGAAATCAATGGAACTAAGGGAGACCTTGTTATGGTCAAGGTTGATGGAGCGGTATGAACAAACCACACCCACTCACATCTCTTTAACATATTCACCCCTTGACCCTTGACCCTTTCTATATTTGACCCTTACAGGAGAAACCATACAAGAAGAACCTCGTTGACCAAGTCAATCCACCAAAGTACGAGAAATGCGAGGACATGTCCAACTTGACCTTTTTGAATGACGCTTCTGTCCTCCATAACTTGAGACAGCGATACTATGCCAGGCTTATTTATGTAAGTTTTTTAAACCCCCAGGGGCAAAGTTCATAAGAAACGTGGAGTTAAATATTTCAAAACCTTCCATGATTTATGAACAACCCTACCAACTAAATGAAAAAACTTCCAAAAGGTTCATTCCATTCTGTTAAACATTAAAAATCTTCCGGGTAGAATCGAGAATACATTTTTTTCTTAAATTTAATTGTCTATCCTGAGTGTAGTAAAGGATTTAGTAGATAAATTAACTGCCCGTATTTTTAGACCGAAATTCCTTTTCCTTTTACCCGAATTTTTATTATTCTTTGGGTTGAATGTCGCTTATGTGTTGAGAGATAGGGGGGAAAAAATACGGTAGGGATGGGTAGAAAAAGAGAGGACAAAAAGTGAATGTGGAACCCTTTGATTTTGGCTCTCGGCTGGGCTCCAAACTATTTTTAATTTAATTCTAACTCTAGAAATCAGATACACCCAAATTGGGCACTTTGCCAATCAGACTACTCTCTCTTGGCCTATTTTATAATTATTGGATTCCCAACATTTTATAATGAATAGAAAAATTTATGCAAATTATTAGGAGGAAATTTATGCAAAATTCATTTAGAAAATTTAGACAAATTTCGAAATTTCGAAATTTATTCAAAATAATTTTTAATGTAAAAAATTAAATGGATTCATACAAATACCTTGGTACAATGAGCTAGAATTTCATGAAACTAATTCCAATTTAACAAAAGGCTGCTTTAAATTTTCAAAATTTGCTTAAATTTTCAAAAAATTTTTCTTTAATTTTTACGCTAGTTAAAAGATCTACATCAAAAATTAAAATCCTCTCGCAACTAATTTTCGAGTCCTACAAAACCAAAAAAAATGCTAATTTAGAAACCAGAATTTTGAAACTTTGATCAAATTTTGAAACTTTGATCAAATTTTGAAACTTTGATCAAATTTTGAAACTTTGATCAAATTTTGAAACCGTAAAGCAAATATCTGCTTAAAATGTGATAATTAACAGAGCAGCCTACAAATTTTATAAAAATCTTTAAAGTCATTTTAAAAGTTAATTTTTACCCATTTAACAGAATGGAAAAACTAGGTAGTTTTTAATTTGAACTTATTTCAAAACCACTTAAATTTTTCAAAAACTAAAATACCCTCCCTATTGTAATTTAGACCTACTCCGGGCTTTTCTGTATCGCTGTAAACCCCTACGTGCGATACCCCATCTATACTGCCCGTGCCATGAAGATCTACCAAGGCAAGCGACGTAATGAAGTCCCACCTCACATTTTCGCCATCGCTGAAGGAGCCTACCAAAACATGTTGCAAGGTCCTTTACCCCTACACTTACTTAGATGACCTTTGTCCCTCTCTCTGTACATAACCTCTGACCTAATGCTTATCTTTGATTCAAACAGATCACGAGAATCAGTCCATTCTGATTACCGGTGAGTCTGGTGCCGGAAAAACTGAGAACACCAAGAAGGTTATTGCCTACTTCGCCAACGTTGCCGCTTCCGGAAAGTCTGAGGCAAAGAAAATCTCCCTTGAGGACCAGATTGTCCAAACCAATCCCGTACTTGAGTCCTTCGGTAACGCCAAGACATCCCGTAATGACAACTCTTCCCGATTCGTAAGTATCTTCATCCATCATCATTTATCTAAAAAGGATGACAAAAAAGGATGAGTAAACAGTAAAGGGATATAAAAAAGGAATAAAATGAAGTTGAGACTTACGCAAATTATAGTCTCTCATCCTTTTTCATCCCGTTGTTTTTTGTAATTTCCTTTGTTTTAGTCATCCTTTTCCCCCCAATATCTTATCCCGAAACCCTTTATAAGTCCCTTCCCTTAAAATGACCTATTTCTATTTTCTGCAGGGTAAATTCATCCGTATCCACTTCGGACCCTCTGGTAAATTGGCCGGAGCTGATATTGAGTCCTGTGAGTAAAATAAGAAAAACCTTTGAAATAAAAATGTCTCAATTTAAACTAAGAGCCCTTAAACTAATTATAAATTGCCTTCCGTGTGCCTACAGACCTGTTGGAAAAGGCTCGTGTCATCTCCCAGATGTCCCAAGAACGTTGTTACCATATCTTCTACCAATTGATGTCCCCCAACTGCGCCAATGCTGGAATTAAGCAAATGTGTCTTTTGGGTGATGACATTTACAAGTACCATTTCGTATCCCAGGGTAAAATCACTGTCCCAAGTATTGATGATGGTGCTGAATTCGATGCTACTCATGTAATTTAAACATTTAATCACTCATCAATCAACATTATAAATCTTTTGTTTTTTAAGGCTTATGAAACTTGATGTTTTATACTAATTACAGGAAGCTTTCGAAATCTTGTTGTTCAGCAATGAAGAACGAGAAGACATCTACAAGGTCACTGCTGCTGTCATGCACATGGGTGAAATGAAGTTCGAACAGAAGGGTCGTGAAGAACAGGCCATGCAATCTGAAACCGAGGTCAGTACAATCCATCCATGTGGATTTGGAACCCCGAGGGGCTGAGATAAGTTTAGAATGAGTAGATTAGGGCAGAGTGACACGTGTCAACCGCTCCGTAGGTCACCCCCGTTTCCCAATAAGCGGCCCTTTCAGCCCCTACAAATCTTATCTCAGTCCCCCAACCTGGGTTCCAAAATCATGACAAAAAACTTTATGAAAAAATCGAATCGACGGTAAAATGCTTAAATTTTCTATGTAAACTACAGGAAGGTGGAGCCGTTGGTAAACTTTTGGGTATTGACGGTGAAATCATGTACAACAACATCTGCAAGCCCAGAATCAAGGTCGGTACCGAATTCGTGACCAAGGGTCAAAACGTGGTCCAATGCAACGCTACCTGCGGTGCTATGGCCAAGTCCTTGTTCGATCGTCTTTTCAAATTCTTGGTCAAAAAGTGTAACGAAACTTTGGACACTAAGCAAAACCGAGCTTCCTTCTCCGGTGTGTTGGACATTGCCGGATTCGAGATCTTCGACGAAAACGGTTTCGATCAGCTTTGCATCAACTTCACTAACGAAAAGTTGCAGCAATTCTTCAACCATCACATGTTCGTTCTGGAACAAGAGGAATACAAGAAGGAAGGTCTTGACTGGATCTTTGAGGATTTCGGTATGGACTTGCAAGCTACCATCACCCTTTTCGAACAGGTAAACCATATTTCATCCATCTACATCAATTCAAGAACTATTCAATCAAAATAACGTAATTCTGTTTTTTGTAGCCCATGGGAGTGTTCTCCATCCTTGAGGAAGAGTCTATGTTCCCCAAAGCCACTGATGCCACTTTCATTGAAAAGTTAAAGTCCAACCATTTGGGAAAATCCGCTTGTTTCCAGAAACCCCGACCAGCTAAGCCAGGTTTCAAGGAGGGTCACTTCGCAGTTGCCCATTATGCGGGTACCGTATCCTACAACATTACCGGGTGGTTGGAGAAGAACAAGGACCCCTTGAACGACACCGTTGTCGACCAGTTCAAAAAGGGATCTAACAATCTTCTTAAGGAACTTTACATTGATCATCCTGGACAGTCTGAAGATCCTGGTGCAGCTAAGGGTACATAAATTCATATTAACAAACGTTTAAATTGATCTTTTTTACAAAATAACCAAAAAATTCATTAAAATGTTCCTTAAAAAGTTAATCTTGTAACAAATTAAGAAAAAGGAAATAATTCAAATGAAATTAGGTGGTGGTGGTGGCAAGAAGAAGGGTGGTTTCAAAACTGTCTCCTCTGGATACAGGGTTAATATAAACATTTACAATTCAGGGTGTCCCTTTTTCTACTTGACCTGACCCCTTGAGAAATACAAAAAAAAACAAATTCTACCTTGTTATTGATTTGTGTACGTACCCTTTGAATCGAGTGACCCTTCAACCCTGAATCTCTCTTACCTGTAAAAAAAAAGCTATAGTAGTAGCCCTTATTATGTACCCCTTGCCAATTATACATCTTCTTCATTATTTCCTCACATGAAAGTACTTCAGGAAACCCAGCCTGTAAAAAACCCTAAATACCCTTAGAAAATCTTAGACCCTTACCAAAGTGTGACCCTTTGAGCCCGGTTTATTTTTTTACACCCAACCCTTATAATTACCCCTCAAACCACGCTCGAGGTTTAAAGTCTCGGATGAACTTTTACCCCAATCACCGCCGTTTTATAGACTGTAGCCCTTAAACCACCCTGTATAAACCTGTGTTGAATACAAAATCTATCCATGAAATGCGTTTTATAGTTTTACACCCTGCGATTTTAAAAGTTGTGAACTTTGCCCTCATTACCCTTCCAGCCCTTACTTCTTGAAGACTAATTCTTGTCTAATTATGTTCACCCCCACAGGACCAATTGGGAAACCTTATGTCCACTTTGAAGGCTACTCACCCTCATTTCATCCGTTGCATTGTGCCCAACGAGCACAAGAAGCCAGGTAACCACACCCCCTTCTCCTAAACACTTCTTTTATCAATAAAAAACCAAGGTTTATCTAACCCATGTCTTTTTACTGCCCCACCCACCCACAGGTGTTGTTGATGCCGCTCTTGTTATGCACCAGCTTACCTGTAATGGTGTGCTTGAAGGTATCCGTATTTGCCGAAAGGGCTTCCCCAACAGGATGCAATACCCTGACTTCAAACACAGGTACACTTTCAAAGTCCCTTTAAGGGCTCTTCATCCCTTCGATCTTGACACTTTCTTACCTGAAACTACCTTGTTGACAGATACGCCATCCTGGCTTCAGCCCAGATGGCCGCTGAAAAGGAAGACAAGAAGGTTGCCACCGCCTGTTTCGAACATGTTGGACTCAACGCTGACAAATACCGAGTGGGTCACACCAAAGTATTCTTCCGTGCTGGAGTTCTCGGAGAACTTGAGGAAATCCGAGATGACAAATTGGGCAGAATTATCACGTGGTTGCAGTCCGCAGTCCGAAAGTACAATACTATTCGAGACTACAAGAAACTCCATGACCAACGTAAGGCCCTTGAAGTTGTCCAGAGGTCTTTGAACAGCTACATTAAGCTCAGGTGCTGGCCTTGGTGGGGATTGTGGAAGTTGATCAAGCCCAACTTACAGACTTGCAAGATCGAAGAAAACATGAAGGTCCCTTTTTCTTCCTTCACGAACTTTTCAAATAAATTTTGAAATTTTGAAAAATCCTCACCATATATTTTGAAATTTTAGAAAGCCGAGGTAAGGATTGCCAAGGCTGAGGCTGTTTTGGGTGATGAGGAAAAGAAGCGACAGGAGGCTGAGAAGAAATGCAAGCACACAATCCACGAAAAGGACAAGCTTATCAAGGAATTGGAAGAAGAAAAATCTGCTGCCGGAAACTTCCAAGAACGATTCCAGAAGATCAACGCTCAAAAGAGTGAACTTGAGGCTCAACTCAACGTAAGCGAAATGACCTCTTGACCTCATATAAATAAATATTAAAATGCATTTTGTTTGATTCTAATGACAGGACTTGAACAACCGATTGTCCAACGAAGAAGAAGCCCGAAACCAACTTTCCCAACAAACTCGCAAGCTCCAACAGGAAATTGCCACCGTTAAGAAGGAACTTGAAGAAAATGCCAAGAACTTGGACAAATTGGACTCTGACCGAGCTGCCAAGGAAGCCCAGATCAAGAACTTGAACGAAGAGCTCGCCCACCAAGAAGAGCTCATTTCCAAGCTCCAGAAGGAAAAGAAGGCTGCCCAAGAAGGAGCCCAAAAGACTTCTGAAGATGTCCAAGCCCTCGAAGACAAAGTCAATGGTCTTAACAAGATCAAGACCAAGTTGGAACGATCTCTTGATGAACTCGAGGATTCTCTTGAAAGAGAGAAGAAACTCCGAGGAGACATTGAAAAGTCAAAGAGGAAGGTTGAAGGTGATCTCAAAATCGCTCAGGAAGCCGTTGCCGATCTCGAAAGGTTTGTTCCTTATCCATTTTCATTCATTTAAAGGGCCCTTTAAACTAAACATGTGTCATTTACATTGTCCAGGAACAAGAAGGACTTGGAACAAACCATCCAACGCAAGGACAAGGAAATCTCCTCCCTTACCGCCAAGCTCGAAGAAGAGCAAGGACTCATTGGCAAGCTCCAAAGACAAATCAAGGAGCTCCAAGCTCGAATTGAAGAGCTTGACGAAGAACTCGAAGCCGAACGAGCTTCCCGAGCCAAGGCTGAAAAGCAAAGGTCAGATTTGGCCCGTGAATTGGAAGATCTTGGCTCAAGGCTCGAAGAAGCTGGCTCAGCTACTTCAGGCCAGATTGAATTGAACAAAAAGCGTGAGGCTGAGCTCGCCAAGCTCCGACGTGAACTTGAGGAAACAAACGTTCAACATGAGGCTGCCATGGCTGGTCTCCGTAAGAAGCACAACGACGCTGTTGCTGAGATGGCTGAACAAATCGACAACTTGAACAAGATGAAGGCTAAGGCTGAAAAGGACCGATCCCAAATTGCCACTGAGCTCAATGACTCACGAGCCAGCTTGGACCAATTGGCCAACGATAAGTCTGGACAAGAGAAGCTCGGCAAGCATTTGCAACATCAAATGGCTGAGATTCAACAACGATATGAAGAAGTTGCCCGAAATGTCAATGAAGTTGATCAAACCAAGAAGCGATTGGCTTTGGAAAACACAGACATGGCCAGACAAATCGAAGAGGCTGAATCCCAAGTTAGCCAGTTGGGCAAATTGAAGGTGTCTTTGGCAACTCAGCTTGAAGACACGAGGAGACTTGCTGATGAAGAGGCTCGGGAACGAGCTACTTTGTTGGGTAAGTTCAGAAATGTTGAGCACGATTTAGACCTCCTTCGTGAACAACTTGATGAAGAGGCTGAGGCTAAGAGTGAAATCCAGAAGCAACTCTCCCGAGCTAATGCTGAGGCTCAGTTGTGGAGGACTAAGTATGAGTCTGAGGGTGTTGCCCGAACTGAAGAACTTGAGGAAGCCAAGTAAGTACCCACCCCAAGTACCTTAAGTACCCCAGTCCCCAAAGTACCCTTTCTAAAGGCATTGTCTACTGTTTTCAGGCGCAAGTTGTCAGCCCGATTGGGTGAGGCCGAAGAGACCATCGAATCCTTGAACCAAAAGGCCATCAACTTGGAAAAGACCAAGCAACGATTGTCCTCTCAATTGGAAGACATGACCGCTGAAGTCGACCGATCTCGATCTCTCGTCATTCAACTCGAAAAGAAACAAAAGTATTTCGACAAAATCATCGACGAATGGAAGGCCAAGGTTAACGACTTGCAATCTGAAGTCGATGCTTCACAAAAGGAAGCCCGAAGCTACGCCACTGAAGTTTTCCGTATCCGAGCTGCTTATGAACAAGAACAAGAACAACTTGATTCCGTCAAGAGGGAGAACAAGAACTTGGCCGATGAGATCAAGGATCTCCTTGACCAAATTGGTGAGGGTGGTCGCAACGTCCATGAAATTGAGAAGGCAAGGAACCGTCTTCAAATCGAGAAGGAAGAACTCCAAGCTGCTCTTGAAGAAGCTGAAGCCGCTTTCGAACAGGTGACAAAAATACATTTTGAAAAACTTTACCATTTTTCGCATCGTAATCCAATTTTAACCAATTTTAAATTTTGTTTCTTTAAATTGCAGGAAGAAAACAAGGTGCTCCGAGTACAATTGGAATTGTCCCAAGTCCGACAAGAAATCGACCGAAGGATCCAAGAGAAGGAAGAAGAATTCGAAAACACCCGAAAGAACCAACAGCGAGCTTTGGACTCTATGCAAGCGTCTTTGGAAGCCGAGTCAAAGGGTAAGGCTGAAGCCCTTAGGATTAAGAAGAAGTTGGAGTCTGACATCAACGAACTCGAAATCGCCCTTGACCACGCTAACAAGACTAATGCCGAAGCACAGAAGACCATCAAGCGATATTTGCAACAGCTCAAGGAAACCCAGGTCCGTTTCTTCTCATATTATTTCTTTTACCTAATTTCAACCTCCAAAAACTTCAAAATTCCTAACCTAAAAAATTCGAAATCTTTAGGCTCAATTGGAAGAAGAAGCCCGAGCCAGGGATGAAGCCAGGGAACAATACGGAATTGCTGAACGACGAGCCAACGCCCTTTCCAACGAACTTGATGAATCCCGAACTCTTTTGGAACAAGCTGACCGAGCTCGACGAGCTGCTGAACAAGAACTTACCGATGCTCGTGATCAAATCAATGAACTCGGAAACCAGACTCAGATCCTTGGTGGAGCCAAGAGGAAGTTGGACAGCGAGCTTCAGACCCTCCACGTGAGTCCATGTCCTAAAGTACCCTTGAACCCTTAGTAAGGAATCCCTAATAAAAATGTATTGTATTAATGGAATAGGCCGATTTGGAGGCGATCCTGAATGAAGCCAAGAATTCCGAAGAGAAGGCCAAGAAGGCTATGGTTGATGCTGCCCGTCTCGCAGATGAACTCCGAGTGGAGCAAGAACACGCCCAAAGCCAAGAACGAGCCCGCAAGGGACTCGAAGTCACCATCAAGGACCTTCAAGGACGATTGGAAGAAGCTGAACAAAACTTGTTGAAGGGAGGTAAGAAACAAATCGCCAAGTTGGAAGACCGTGTCCGAGCCATTGAACAAGAATTGGACTCTGAACAACGACGACACTCCGAAGCACAAAAGAATACCCGACGAGCTGAACGACGAGTTAAGGAATTGTCCTTCCAGAATGAAGAAGACCGAAAGAATCACGAAAAGATGCAAGACCTTGTTGAAAAACTCCAACAAAAGATCAAGACATACAAGAGGCAGATTGAGGAAGCCGTAAGTCCCTTTAATTCCTAACCCTTGTTATCATTTCCTTCATTATTATAACGTCGGTTATCGACCTTTGACCTTGCAGGAAGAAATCGCTGCCCTGAACTTGGCCAAATTCCGCAAGGCTCAGCAAGAATACGAAGAAGTTGAAGAACGAAACGACTTGGCTGATCAAGCTTTGAGCAAGATCCGAGGAGCTGCCCCACGACCCCTTGGTGGACGAGCAGGATCTCTTGCCCGAGGATTGAGCCCTCTCGTAAGTACTCTTAATAGACCCTTCCAACATCATCCTACCCCTTATCTTAATCCTAATCTTCTTTGCTTTCTCACAGGGTCGCCTTCAGTAAAAATCCAAACGTATAATTATTAACAATTTACCAACCCAAAAACTAACAAAAAATCCTACGGAGAGCCGCAGACGAGATGAGAGCCCTTAAACAAACAAAAAATGCTGTTAAAACTTGTAAGATCTTTAAAGCAGCGTCGATGAGAGATGACCTCTGACCTACAAAACTATAAAATAGATAGACGGTGTATAAAATAAACAAAAGAAGTTGTGTTTTACATCAAGAGAGAGAGCAAATATCCAGAGCTGATGAAAATATAAAACTTTAAAAAAACTCTTAAAAAACTTCGACCATTTTCATGGATTTCAGTAATGCTTAAATAAAAATGTATTCTTAACGTTGAGTAATTAATTTAAAACGGTGAACGGTGTATATAAAAATTCTCTATAGGAAATAAATTAATAAAGTTGCAAATTGTTGATAAAAAATCTATAAAAAACGGTCTTTAAATATCACTTTTTCTTTTATTTTCTCATCTTTACGAGCACTTTTATAAAAAATCGATTTCATATTTTAACAACTTCATTAAATAATTTGTAACCCTTAGATTCTAAGGGGCCCTTCTTAATTAATAGAAAAAATACCGTATTTCCCAGTTTTAGAATCCCTACCTGGATAGAATTAGGGCATTAAATTTTAAATCAAAATTTATAAGTGAGATTCTCCAGCTAAAATTTAAATCTTACTAAAGATAAGTCGAAAATAATCAAAGTTTGAATTAACATGATACACGATCTATTTTATAGAACTATTCTTTTCCAAAAACGTTAAAATCATCATTAAATGCCCATGGGGTCTTACTACGTGGAAAACGGCAGATGCAATAATTTAATAAAAAGTACACAGACAGACATTATAATATTACTGCGACTTTGTTTTTGTCTCAAGCTGCAAATCACTTATTTGCCAAATAATTATTAACAATAGAATCCTATCCTATCCACCATTATTACCAGCCGCTTATTTTGTTATACAGCATCACAAAATATATATGACACATTCGTCCTCCTTTTGTATAGATTACTTATTTACGAATTTTGTATTTGTACCTTGAGTGTCCTTAAATAAAAATCGAATAAAATTATCTAGTAACTTATAGTTAGTATCACACTCTTAAAAAGCGTATCGTCAAAGTATAGGACATGAGGTTGAGTACAAACTAAAAAATAAATAAACTATGCTTGGTAACTTTACCACATATCACCTTGTGTAGTGCGGTAGTATCGCCGAATACCCTCCATTTAGAACCACACCCTCTCTCCAATAACAATTGCCCCCCATTGCCCCCATGGGTATTCTAAATCCAGGTTTCCGGTACATATACTTTTCAGTCATCACCGAAAACAAAGAACTTGCTTCTTCTAATCTTCGGCTCGTGGATCTCCCGATGTAAGGCAACAATGTGTCTATGCAAATCCATGGGACGTGCAAAAGAAGCTTCACATCGATCACAGTCAAATGACTTTTGATTCGCGTGTTCGAACAAATGTTCAGCTAAATCTAATTCTATTTCGAATTTTTTCCAGCAAACTTCACATTCGTACAGTTTCACTTTGTTCTCAATGATTTCGTCCTCTTCCTCGCTTGTTGATGAACCTTCGCTTTTGACCCCTTTCTCTTTAGTACTATCTTCTAGAGGAGGAAGTGTGGGTCGAAGGAATTTTGATGAAGTAGATGATGTCAGTTTTGTTTTCTTAGATCTATTTGAACTTCTCTCTTCTTCTTCTTCTTCTTCTGACCAGGATGGGTCATGATTGGAATTCCACCGAACTGATGCTTTTCGATTCCTTGAGGGTGGAGTGGAATGCATTTTTAAGGAGTCTTCACTTTTCTTTTGAGATTTTAGGATTCCTCCGGAGGATGATTTTTGGGCAAGGGGTCCCGTTGTTTTTCTGTTTTTGGGTGTGCGTTGCTTCCGGTTCGAGATTTCTCCTATTATTTCCACTTCTAGAATATTTTACAAAAGAATTATTAAAATGCTGGATCAAGTCAATCCATCAAAAACACATGGTAAAGTTTTGCCTTCATTAAAACTCACCTGTAATTTCCCCCTTTTCCTCAGCTTCTTTAAATCTTCTTCCAAGCAAATTACCACTGCTACTGCTCTTCCTTGCTATTTGCATATTGACTGCTCCCTTAGATTGTCCCTTGCAGTGCTGCTTGTCCTTACCACGTAAATACGACAAGTGTCCATCCTGTCCCTTGCCATCCATACTATTATTCCCATTGATAAGAGTCTCCAGGGATAACAAATGTTTTTGGCAAACTCTTCCATGATAACCCCACTCGCTTTCACCCATAAAAAACTGTCCACAATGTTGGCAAAGCCACTCGCCCTTGTCTCTTTTTAATTTGTTTCCACACTGCTCACCTTCTTCTTCCGTCTTCATAGGAGAAAGCTCTTCAAGTAACATTCTTGTCTCCAGGGATAGAGCATCGTATGGGTGTTCCAGTAATTGAGGTGGATGATGCGTAGGTTTTTCCACCTTTGAACTCTTTCCACCATTGGTCACACCTTTCTTAACCTCTTCCATCTGGTCAGAAGAATCCTCATCAAGGGTCAAGTCCACTTCTATGTATTTCGTCGTCGTTGATGGTGGAGTGGGAGGTTGACCAATTGTTGCTGGACGGACCGTTTGTATCACCGTCACCCCGTTTTTATTCAATCCGTTAACAGCTCTATTCAAAGTGTTGGGACTGATCGTCGTAACATCTGGTGAACAGATGATTAAAAAACGATTAAAAACAGATTAAAATTTAACATTTCTTTTCTTGGTAATTAATTATAATTGCTGGCATCTATCTTTTTAAACATTTTGTCAACATTTTATCCTGTTTACACATGCATATAAAAGTAAACGTAAATAGTAAAAAGTAAACAAAACATATTCAAATTATTCAGACCGACAATATTCAAAAGACAAACAGTTTTGACTTGTTGAGAACGTAACTGGATAGAACTAATAATGACTAAAACTACAGAAAATTCATTTAGAAATATACAAATCTAGTTAACCACCTTGTTTGTTACGAGTAGATGATGGTTGATGACGAGGGGGAGGACAAAGTTTATTTATGTCTTCAATAGCAATACACTCCTCTCCTGTCACACCCACACTCGCAAGTTCATCTGCAGGTTCACAACAAAATTATTGTAAATATTAAACCAAAAACAATTTCAAAGTTCAAATAAAATACTTCTCCCTGTTGGTAGGGGCTATTCTTAATTCGGTCCACTGCACTATACTACGAGTTTAAAATTATTTTGTGCACAACCAACGTTTGTTTAGATTTGACACGTGCGACTGATATTATGATGGGAAATATTCTACCATTCTCTCCACTGTCCATCACTTTCCCACCACAATTATAACTGTCTCTTTGTTTCGCCCTGCTCAAATCGGAACAAACGTTGGCTGTGCACAAAATAATTTGAAAACGTCTAATGGACCAAAATTAACCTTACAAAATCATCCCTTCCAACCATAAGTCATATTTTTTTCAAATATACTGGCCTAGGAAAGCTAGCTAAGGAAGTTGGTTCTTTTCAGAATATACTACGTCTCCTGATAACCCCACTTCCCTTAAGAAGGTCAAATAAGGCCATGAGTTGAGTTAAAAAAGGTATATTTCCCACAACTAATGTATGGGTTGAAAATTATTTTTCTTGAAATAAGTACCATTATCTGCCTATGCTACGCCTTCATTATCCCTCATTTCACAAGAGACTTTCGTCCTTTTCAGACGCCTTAAATTCTTTAACTATATACACTAAAGACTTAAGAATATTGTAGATAACAAATAATTACCCTGAAAAACGTAAAGAATATATCGTAATTATGAGTAATCGTATGGAAATACACATTACTTATTAGTTTGTGATAATAAATCACCCGTTCGCCGGAACAGAAGATCTAGTTCACATTTTTCAAGTCAGAAATGATTCGAAAATTTTAATTTAAAACCCCCGGGACGGGTGTCAGAAACCGGGACATTTCTCTGGACGCTGGGACTGGGTATGAAAATCGGGGTACGTCAACTTAACTTAATTTTTCACTAGCATTTAACTTTCAAAATTAGTCAATAAATACGACAGAAAAATCAAAGTTCACCTTGTGTAAAAAGTAACTCTGCCGTATCTTCATATTCAAATTCTTGATGATCTTCACTTAAAAAGTTTGAGTTGCACTCAACGAAAACATATGCAGAGGTGGAAGTAGGAACCTCCGCTATTTGTACAACATCTTCTTCTTCCTTCTCTTCAACATTTGTACAATTTATTGCTCCTTTTTCTGACCCAAAAGATTTTTCATCATTTCCGTTAGCCTTGACTTCGACCCTTAAGTCTGGGCCCTGTGATTGTTTACAATTAATTTTAGTGTCAGTGCTGCTAGCCACTTTAGTTGAATTCCTCGAATTTCTTATCTCCTTGCTGCTTTCGGAATGTAACTTGGATGAAGATGATGAAGGTTGTGAAGTTTTAGTTAAGGAATTTAAGGCACTAGTAGAAGTGGCAGTGGTAGTAGGAGGAGCCTTCAAATTACTTCCCATTCTAAACTTTTCATCAACCCTTCGGATAGGACTTGGGCAAGAATTACTTGACATTTTCCTTGATTCAGGGTCATTTCTCTTCATTGACCTTACTTCCTCACGAATTGACTGTTAAATTTTTTTTTAAACTTTACTAGGTACTTCGATTTCAAGAAAATTACCTACTCATATAAGATAAAAATTACAAATTTAGTTCGACCTAAAAAATACGCTTTACCTTATCTTGAGGGCTGACAAAAGCCTTTACAGTTTTTTGCACCTTTTTCGGATTGGACTCATCCGGAGCTGTACATAATCGTCTGACTTCAGGCAATTGTTCACTTCTTTTGGCACTTGATATCATCCCATTTTTCTGAATTCCAGCTTCTTCAGTCTTTTTGATTCTACAGTGAGATTGTGTGGATGCTTTTTTGCTATTTAAACCTGAAATTATTTGGGTTTCATTGTCAACGTCAGCGTCCGATTCCGCCCAATTCCTTTCCGTTTCATCTGACCTGGTATCAGCGTAAGGGTATTTTTCTGGTGTAAGGATGGGAGAGGAAGGAGGAGGGGAATCTAATACTACTATTTCTTCTATACTGACTTCTTCGGAAGAGGTAAAACAACTCCTTCCTCTTCCACACTCTTTTGCTACTAGAGAAGGGGAAGTTGGCAAAGATGAATTCCTACCAATTCCGTTAAGAGGAATTACATTAGGTATTGTTTTAGGGTGAGTGGGTGTGGCTTCTGGATCCTTTAACTTATGTTTTGCTCCATTAAATTCAGAAGGAGTAGTAGCAGTAGTCGGTGGGGGTGCAGTTGTTTGAGGTGAATCAGGTTGACTTCTACACTGGAAATTTTGAAGTTGCTTCGGTTGACGAGGGATTTTGTTCATACTATTTGTAAAGTTTTTTATAAAGCAAGTCCATCCAGCTGGATTCATTTTCTGACTGTCTTGTCCTATTTCTGAACTCTGATTTTTTGGTACTAAAAATCAAGAAACAAGCCAGGATTAAAGAGTTCATGTTCACATAATAGTAAAGAGGTAATTAAGCCGTACTCACTAATTGTAATTACGGGTACTTTTTGAGCACTCCGTTGAGGTGCCTCCGTGGCTTTTACTTTAGTCTGACTTTGAACTTTGTTTCCATTTTGATCTCTGGTATCCTCCGTCCCAACCCCACCTTTATTCTTATGAGATTAAAAAAAATCCGTCAAATATATATTTATCCCAAGGGCAAAGGGCAAGGGTTGATAATTAAATTAGCTTAATTTTTATTTACATTTACCTTCGATTGAGGCCCTGAAGTGTACGAGTTTAGGTCATCCTTGTCATTCTCCTCCATTACGGTCACATCACAAAGACCAATTTTAAGACCCGTTTCCTTTTCTTTCATGGTTGAAGCCAGTTGAGAAAAATTAAAAGCAGAGAAGAGGGCAGAGGAAGGACCACTGAAGGCTGCATTATGGTTGGTAGTAAACATTGGATGCTTGGGACTTTGGCTGCATTCACAAAAATACCTTTTTGACCTTTGTGTTTTGCCTCTCCCTTCAGTCCTTTGTTGTTCTTGTTGCAAAGGGAGGGCAAAGGGTACTTTTCTTCTTAAGCTAACCCTCGAAAAGGTCCTCTTGATCTTCTAACTTACTAACCCTTCACCCTTTATTATCTTGTTTATATGTTATATTTTACAAGGTAATTGTGCATTCTCCAGACTATTGACTATTGACAATAATATCCCCACCAAGAACCCAGGACCCTATTCAGAGTATTTTGACAATCCTACAAACATCACACATATAGGTATTAATTATTAATTATCAATTCACTATTGAATCATGAATCAGGATAAGGCAGACTGACCTTTGACCTTGTGGGCTACGGTTGACGGTGAATACAGCATACAGAAGAGAGGGTTGGAAAGTCAGCCTGATCTAGTACATTCAACATTGTTGATTGTCAAATTGTGGATTGCAGTAGTCTGTCGTGTGTAGCGGTACAACTGGTACACCTGCTGTCATCTGAATCTGAATCATCTGATTTTGGATTTTTAAAATTGATGATATACAAAGTGTATTTCATATTTGAACTGCCAAAAGTCAAAAGGGTTGAGTACGTACCTGTCAGGCTGTCTGTCTATGGGATATTAAGCAGAGATCACAGATCAGAGATCCAGGTCACAGTTGACAGTTGCAGTTACCACCGGCAGCAGGTCACGCAGTTGGCAGTCCCTTTGCCCTTCAATTTTTAATTCGCCCTATGCCCTATACCCTCAACCCTACACACTACACGTACACACCCAACCCCCCACAACACACTATCACACTATGACCTATCTATCTATACACAATATCAAATATCAACGTCAAGCGTCAACACATACAACATATCAATCACAAACAACAAATCACAAATATTTTAGTGGTTGCTGGTCATAGTAATACATAATATGTAATATAGCACATCAACACAGAAAATTTGTACCTGTATCCGTACCCCAACCAAATATAAATGCAAAGCAAGTAGTAAACAACAAATAAATACAAAATAGAAAATACGATTGTCAATTTCAATTGTGTATTGAAGAGTGAAAATTAAGTAAATTTGAAAAATTGGGAGTTGTTTGGACTTTGTGATGAAATGGGATTTTGGTGTTGTCCTCCAATTGATCTAGCCAATTACTAAATTAATTATTTTATTAAACCACAACATTAAAATACTAACTAAACATTAAAATGTATAAAAATGAAGAGAAAAAGAGAAATCACTCACTCGGCACTTTCAACTCTTCCAATGATAAACAAACGCATGGTGTTTCTCCCGCCTTTCATCCCGCTAAAATCTCATCCTCCCCCACTAAATCACACACATCAACATTCGCCTTTCAAAACCGAATGAACCATGTCAAATGGGAAATGCATATGGGGCCGTCCATTAATATCGATATCAAAAGGGTGGGTCCCTATAAACGGTAAATGATAACTTTTGATATCATAGTACCTACGTCCCTTTTGCCTCTGATATCGATATATTTCCAAATTTACCTTTTTTACCATTTTTATCTGATGATCCACTGGAATCAGATTTTTTCATGTAATGGCGGAGGAAGGGACTTTCAACAACATACTAAACTTTTTCATCCTAAGTTTCGAGCTTGCATACGTAAAGACCAAATCGTTGATTGTGAACACCATTGAAATGCCTTACATTTTTTTAAGCAGTCATACAATCATATTAATAAAGATCAAGTGGCGTCTGTCTGTATGATCCTGATCCTTTATGGGTTTTCGAACGGCTTAACCTAAAACTTAACCAAAGGTACCATTCGAAAGAGGAGAGTCCAACTCATGCCAATCCAGAAGATTGCTAAAAAATGTGACCCCAATAGGCCGCATGGTCAAAAAAAACCAAAATTTCTATGTATTTCTATAGGATTCCTTAATTCTCTTTATTGGGTTGTCCATAAATTATGGTACGTTTTGTGCCACCCTACACTTTTTTGAAATATTTATAAAAATGGAATTCTTTAAGGGATTGCACCCGTGACCCTCCCCCCACCCCCATGGCACACCACACCCACTAAAGGTTACCACACCCCCTTCAAAAATTCTTGAAAGCATTATTTTTACAAGGAAATCCGTTTCCGGGTGACAATCCTGAGCTGCTCAGGGAGATAACCACACCCTCTCCCCCGAAAACCGTCAATACCTTAGGCTTTCAAATCGGAAATATTAATAAAGCAAGAAAAATGTTTACACATTATTTTGTGCACACTCCTTTCTCTCACTTCTACTCAATTGGTATGCTATTGTGTACATAAATTCCCGGTATTTTTATTTTTCTACAAGACACTATTTATATATTCTAAAAAAATGAAAACCCTTTCTGGGGTGACATTGCTGAACCAAGCCCCCGGTAGGTTATCACAACTTACTTAAGGTTACCACACCCCTTCCTTTAAAAATTCTAAAAACAGATCTAATATTGACCATGGTACCATTTCTTGGGGTGACACATCTGATCTCCTATGATGAGTTCATCTCAACCCTTCACTAAAATTAGTCAATAATCTAAATTTTAAAATTGGGAACATTCTGAAATAAAAAAAGATTACACATTATTTATGGACACATTATTTTTTAATGAAATGAGCAGGGCAGAACCTAACCTAATCGGAGCTGCTCTTTTTAAACGGTTCACCAGATATCCCACTTGCTAATTTTTTTCTCAAAAACATTTCCGTTTATTGAAGTTTCAAAAAAAACGAAACCTTCCACATATCCTTTTCCTTTTTCTCATAATTAAAAATCAATGTTTATGAAAAATGGGATTTTAATTTCCCTTCTGGCCAAGCAATATATTCTTAGGCGCTCCTTTTGCATGTAACAGATTGTTTTGGCAATTTTACCTTTGACCGCTGCGCTATTCCGCCCTACCTCAGTATAATTACTTTACTGCCAAACATTAATTATTGTGTACTGGCTCAGCAAAGCTGGGCTTAAAGTCTTGTAATTACCATAAAACGCGATTTACAACTCCCCCTGGTTAATAGCCCTCCCTAAATAGCTCCCCAGGTCTGGCGACTGCCGAATGCTATGGAAAAATTACTCCCCCCTGAATATAGCCCCATTCAAAAAAAAGTTTAGTATAGAACGTAAAAAAAGCAAATTGAAGAAATGAAAACAGAAAATTAAGAAACCACAGAGCTAGTTTAAAATCAACTTTTAAGGTTTCACATTTAAAACTGTAAAGCATTTTGGATTTTGCCGAGATAATTGATGGTTTTTGAGATAAAATGTTCTTTGGGTTTTGGTTTAAAACTATAAGCCCCCCTGGAATGGATCCCCGACCCATAAGAGAGTCCCACCCTTTTTTAGGGGTTCAAAAATAACTTTCCATGGGGTTGTAAATTCCGGTTGATATTTGGGTCATTGGGTCCCTCAAAATATCGGTAAAAAGTGATATCGATATTTATGGACTTCTGCTTATGAAATTTCATAAGAAATTCTGCTTATGAAAAAGAAATGGCTAAAAAATACATTTAATGACGTGTACAGTGGTTGGTAAGGTATCTTTTTTTCTGAGTTCAAAGATTTTCCCCCAAAATTTTTTCTAAGTCCAGAGTAGATCATGTTTCCTGATGACCCCCCTGTTTGACCATTGAACCTTGTACAACTCTGAACGGGGAACATCTTTTTCCTCTTTCATTTTTCTCTATGAGGTCAAATGCGGATATGTGACCGCATTGATACCCTTAATACCTTACCAACCACTGTATGTGTTTTTAACACGGTCGTTCGCTCTATTACTAGTAGTGGTGTCATACGTTAGCGAGCTTTTATTTATCGTATATGAGGACGCTCATTTATTCCAATAGAATTTGAAGATACTCATTCTGAAGAAAGTTCAATCAGATGGGGACATATGTGGACAGACACCATTTCTAAACGATTCTTTATCATTTTTCAATCCAAAGAGCTTACGAATTTGGTTTGTCCTTTCTGTCGGTTTGTCTGACGATAACTCAAGAATGCTCCAACAATATATCCAATTTTCAGTAAAACGATTGTATGAGTATATCCTGTCATTACTAGTAGCTGAATGTTTTCTTGCGATTTGTAATTTGTAACAAAAATATTTGGAAACTACTCTTGCATTGAAAGTGCAAAATTCAATAATTGAATATTGCACTTTCAATGAAATATTAAATTATATATGTACATCAACAATTATTGTTGATGCGTATAAATACGTACTATATGGACTTTTAATATTATTAATCATCCATTGTCTAATTAATTGACCTTATCCAATCACAGCCACAATACACTCATGTAGTGGGATGCACATTGTATGTTCAAATAAATAAATAAAATAATAAATGCTTTAATCGATCCGAATAAAATTTCGACAATATTTTTGTTTTTTGAAATCAGAAACCGAATTTGAAAAGGGGAATGTAGAAGAAGTGGTAGAAACCCATGTTGTGATTGGGTTTAATTGTCAAATAATGTTTCTGTCTCAACGTAAAGTAATAATATGACTACTTCTGAGATGGTTCAAGTTATCGATAATAGTTGATTTAAAAATCCTGTAGATTCATAGAAATTTCCTTATCAAATAAATGTAATTAGTTTATTGTTTCCGATACTGTAACTAGCAATTAGTAAGAAGAAATTATCATTAGTCGACCGTCTTCATTAATTGAATAAATCTGGATACAACATAATATACATGTACAACAATCTTTGTAATTGTAACTGGTATTCAGAGATGATCAAAATACTTTGGTTGAAAATACAAAATACAAAATACTAGGTCACATCACAGTCACAAGTACAAGATACCAAACCACGAAAACTTCCAACGCTTAAAACTTAAAGCTCATTAAATAAAACTTTTCTTATTTTTATTTTTCCTTGATCTTATTTCTGTACAGAAATGAGGGACGGCTCCTAATCTTCATACTAATGACTCATCCCATTCAAACATGCCATTAGAAACCTAGGCATTATACGTGTCTAATATTCTTTCAATACCTTAAAGTGTTACAAAATCAATTTGGTGGTTTCAAAAATGCCTTAAAAGTCGTATAATCATCATCATCAGTATTGAAATTTGATTTTCAACCCACAAATCGTTCAATTAGTGGGTAATCAATCGGTCGTATTCAAATAACGTTTGGACCCTATATATTATTTAGCTGCCCAATCCTTCTTAATTATGTAACTCAAACCATTGAAACCAAATTAGTTAATGAGCTATAATTAGGCGACATGCGTTATTAGGAAATACAAGCATTCGGTACCTAACCTATCAAATCGTTAAAGGATGTTAGAAAAAGTGGATACTAATGTATTTTATGCCACATTCCCATACACAATGTAAGGCTTATTTTTGTTTTTGGTATAGGGACAGAACTTTTTCCAACAACTTCTGGTCAGCTTAGGGACATCCTCTCCAATATTTTTAATTAATTTTTAACCTTTAAGGTGTAAACACCAACGGAATCCCTTCTCAAGTTAAAACAAATATCCGAAAAAATCTAAAATTCTTAAAATACTTTAACTCAACGACACGGTAATCTCGTTATAACTTTTTTTTGAAACGGGCTAAGGGAAAAAATAATTCCGCTATATTTTTATTTTCTTACTTATCATGTAGTTAAAATAAATATTATTATTATTCCTAAATATATTACATATGTGGATATAAGACTGCTTTCAGTTACGGTGATTTAGCTGAGTTCAAATGCAGAATTTCAACATACTTCTGTTAATTTAGTTTCTGAAAATCAGGAATACATCATGGCTGATCAAAGGCTCCATCATCATTCAGTTGAAAATTATGTCATGTTCGTAATTGAAGGGTCTACTTTTTTCGGAAATCACTACAATGAATTTAAGAGGAATTATATACATCCTATCTTAGAGTAAGACTATTTTAAAATTTGAAATGAATTTAGAACAAGAATCTGAAGTTTACATAATTTTACAAAGTTGTTACTGGATGAAACTCCATTAAAATGTTTGTGTTTGTTTTTAGACTTATGAGCGGAGGTCCTATGTCTGAGACACACTCATCTTCAGTGGTACGTAATTTTGCATTGTTGTAATTGATAATTGCTGCATAGCATGACTATGACTTGTAATTAATTCGATGGTGGTAATACCATGTTAAACGATTTTTTGGGCTTTATTATGTAGGGTGAAAAGGCTAAATTTGGCGTGATATCCTTCTCCTACCCTGTGAATACTAAAGAATCTAAAGTAAAGCTTTGGACACCTTTCCATAAAGCCCATGAAGTGATGGCGCAAATTGACCAAATTCCGTAATTTTCAATGAGTTTTTTCATTTAAAATAAATTCACATCATGCCACGATGTGCTACAATGATAGTTATTTACATTATAGGAGGTTAGTCACGACTGGACATCCGGAGACGACTTCTCCATACATTAAAAAAGGATTAAGTGAAGCAATTAAAGCTATTCAACATTTACATGAAAGCACAAACTCTGCTCAAGGAGCTTCAAAAAGTACGTTGCATTCGAATTTAGTAATTTTTAGTAACACTGGGGTCGTTCAGAACGGAACCCCGAATCTTGCATCATTACTTGTTTTGGTTATAATTGCGAGGGACGTTTGAAAAATTTCGAGTTTCAATAAAAAAAATTCCCTTAGCAGCGAGTTCTGGCACTCTGCCTTGCCATTCATGAATTTGTCAAACATTCGATTGGAATAATCCTCCCAAAACCCTTGGTTTTGGATGTGTTTTTAAAAATCCAGTCCCTTTTTGGCCCCGTCCGGACGCGTCCTACACTTGGGGGCCTTATACACTTTACGAACCTCCGCTGTATCCCTTAATCTGTGATTTTGCTTTGAATTTAAATTTATTAATATGGAATAGGTTCTGATTCAACCAAAGCAAATAATCACATTATACTCATGTGTAATTGTGAGCCTTTTGACATTCTTCCTCCTGATTGTGAATGGGACACCGAAGGAACAGACAAGAGGGCAAAAATGCTTCAAATCTGCTTTCAAATCAAAGATAATGGAATCCGTCTTTCGATTTTTGCTCCCAGAAAAACTCGTGGTAGATATATTAAAATCTTGATTGAATAACAATAGATTCAAGTTGATAAAAATATTAAATTTTGAAATTAACGTTTTAATTATTCGTAATTGTTAGCCTTTAGGATGCTATTTGATGAAGCTGGAGGAGATTCTTGGCCTCAAATAAATGTTCCTTCTAATAAGAACCATCTTGTATTACTAAATGGATTCCATTTGCCCGTAAATCGGATGACCATAATAATTAATTATACATTTTTTTAAATGTTTGTAATTTCAATATCATTTAAATAACTACAGGAAAGGAGGACAGAATCTCTCCCAAAAATTGCAACACTGCCTCATAAAAATGCTTCATCCTCGTTTCAATGTTCCACAGTTAGTTCCCAACAACCCAAAAGTCTTTACCAACAAACACTTCAACGGAATTTTCAGCAACAAGAACAACCAATGCAAGATCAACGAAACCAAAGGCCAGAACAGCGGCAACAAAACTTAATAGGACAACAGCAATGGCAGCAAACCCAAAGGCAAGAACAGAAACGGCAACAAAACTTAATAGAGCAACAGCAAAAGCAGCAAACCCTAACGCCAAAACAGCAACGGCAACAGAACTTAATACAACAACATCATTGGCAGCAAACCCAACGGCCACAACAGCGACAACAAATAAGCTTAATGGGACAGCAGCAATGGCAGCAAAACCAAAGGCCGGAACAGCAACGGCAACAAAGCTTAATGGAACAACAGCAAAGGCAGCAAAATCAAATGCCAGAACAGCAAAGGCAGAAAAATCCAATGCTAGAACAGCAAAGGCAGCAAAATCAAATGCCAGAACAGCAAAGGCAGAAAAATCCAATGCTAGAACAGCAAAGGCAGCAAAATCAAATGCCAGAACAGCAAAGGCAGCAAAATCAAATGCCAGAACAGCAAAGGCAGCAAAATCAAATGCTAGAACAGCAAAGGCAGC
>JAQGBU010000516.1:0-25686 GCA_034698605.1 Isotoma decorata
TCTCCACAGGCTCTCCACAGGCTCTCCATGGAGAGCCTGCAGGCTCGAGCCTGTGCGTCCTCTGGTTTAGTCCAACCTATGACAGTGAGCAAATGCGTGTAGCGAATCAATATGATATAATATAAATATAAATGCAATTAAATTTCAAACTATCAAATACAATTATAAGATAACCCTTAAATTTTTCCCATACCTTTGAACTTTGACATTTCATCACTTCCTCACACCCTTTTAAACACTTAAACTGAAGACCAAATTATTTATAACCATCATATGTAGTTAATAACTTTCCATAATTTCTTATCTTCTCTTTACACTCTCGTGTGTTTGTACAATTACCAAGATAAATTAAATTTTACAAAGCTGGGCGGTCTTTCTTTTTAATTATTATAAAAGTGCAGGGAAATGGCAATAGTTGTGCTTGCGAGTGGGCCTCTGCCAGTAGTACTATAAGTGCCTAATAAGAAACAAAAGGTTTTTTTGCAATCTATTTTATTCAAACTCTTTTTTTGGCAAAAAGTACTCGGCCTCACTCAAGCCTCTCTTCCCAACACATTCCAAATCCTTTGTCACAGGAGAGAAACGAGCTCAAAAGAGCTCTTACATTTCATAGGCTCATTTTCAACTCAAATACCACCATCATTACTTTGTTTCTCTGAGCTGTTCATAAACTAGTGTGCACCGCTTTTTCATCCACTCATTGACCTTCCTTTGATCTTCAAATTTTTAACTAGGATTTAAGACTCGTTTACGGGATTTCTCTCAAGAATTATTCAGATTTTGCCTACGCGGATGACATTTAAAATGAAGCTGGTAAAAAATGTGGTTTCATGAAACTCCTGAAAGCTTCTTGAGCTTAAAAAATAATGAGAGATACCTTAGTGTAATTATCTGTAATGAAATTACTAAAGTTATGTAGTTATAAGTGGAAATGTAAGTCGGTTTTAAGTCTTACAAGTATTATGCGTAACCTGTAAGGGGTTGGAGAAACCTTAATCTGTAGAAGTAGAATTGACTTACCAGACGCTATCTGAACTTGAGAAACGCACATGATCGAGGGAAACCTCTGGAGAACTGGAGATATATCCGGTTTCTCAAGGGCTTAATTTAATCAGGATTAGAAACTACATCAAGTGTGCTACCCGATTGCCACTTTTGAGCCGTTTTTGCTACTACTAGCTTACATACTCAGTGTCAAATTTTAAAATCTCAATGAATTTTTTAACAACATTAAGTCGCTGCCGGGTACTAAAGAGTAAAGACGATGATGACTAACTATCTTTGGCATGACACTTACACACGGTTTTTCGAACTAACCATATGCTTCAATTGTCAGTTTCCCCATTGGTATTGATCCTTATACATGGGGTTATGTACAAAACAGCTAATCTTGCATTCTAAAGAACCAACACTTTTTAATAAAAACGTAATAAAAAAAGTGGTGACGTTTATGAACAGTCCGTAAAAGTTGGGTGCAGAGCTGAAGTAAAGAAGTGAGGAGGTTGAATAGAGGGAGATGTGTTTTTTATTGGATTGAAGGAGCGAGAATAAAGTAGAGAGAGTGAATTTTCTTGGTGAATGTGTTTAGTACAGAGTGCATAGTAAATACCATCCTCTAGTCTTTGCCTTCTTTCCTTTGGCTCTATAGCAGCACAATTTGCTATTCAAAAAAGGCCATCATCAACAAAAACACAAAACACAACAAACAACCATCTTTTTAACTATTTTCATTTTACACTTTTCGAAAAACATTTCATCAACATTTTTACTATTCTTCCTGTGGAAAGTAACAATTTGATGAGTGAGTGGTCAAGTGCATTTTTACTCTTTACAACAATTGGACAACAAAACAATTCAAAATATCCAGAACAAACAGTAAGAACCAAAAATTTCTCATTTTTCATTCATTTTCTGCACACATTGTTGATTCATTGTTGATTGTGTGTTGTGTCTGTTCTGGAATTGGGAAGAATTTAAAGTTTTCACAGGGAGACTCGGTTTATTATCTGACTGTAATCAATTATTCATTGTTTTTTTAAAAATAATATCACAAAAATCTGAAATCAATCGTTGATCGTTGATCGTCAGTCGCCTCTTCACTCTTTGTGTATTGTGGTCTTGCAATTATGAATTAATCAGTGCAGTCTGTGCCACAGTCAGTGCAAATAATAACAAATAAATTGTATAAGTGTTATTATATTTATTATAGCTCAATCAATACACAATACAATACACAATTAGTGTATAGTTGATAGTGTAAGTTTTGAGTGCAGTGAGTGAGGACAAATTTTTGCTAATGCTAATTCACAAATCATAATTTGGAGTTTAATTCTTAATCAATATATATTCATTGTTTATATATATTTATTAAGAGTTATCCGCATCTTGATCAGACATTCAAAATTGCTGTCATTCTGAAATCTTCAGAAGAAGTACGAAGTACAAAGTCAAAAGTATGAAGTATGAAATATTTGCCAATTTTAATTTTAATAGTTCATATTTTGAATTTGGATACCTCTAACAGAGTCTAACAAAATTCAGAATTTCAAATTTTGAAATTGCAAATCACGATTTTATAGAGAAACCAAAAACATGGTTTTGGTTTGTATCGTAATTGGTAATTCACGATTGCTTTAAAGCTTCTTCACTCACAACTTAAAATTGTTGAGTAAAAGTGAAAAGTACCTGATATTTTATTATGTATTGACTGATGGTCGTAATTGTATTACATATACATATTATGCATTCATTGTGTGGCTGAAATTAAATCGAACACTATTCTTAATTCATTGATTGCACACTAGAAACAAAATGCTTACAGGTGTAAGGTCAAGCATTTCTTAGTCTTAAAGGCTTGTGTATGACCTGTGAGGTCAATTTTAAATCCAATGCGTGAGGTCCTGCCTGGATTTGAAATTGAATACTATTTGTTGATACGTACTTCAGAAACAAGTTATCCATGTAGTTACTAGTTCATATAGTCAGAGGTCAGCTTTGAATTTTAGAGGTTAAACAAAGCAACAAAAATCAAGAAGTTTTAAGTAAGTAGACTATTATTTGCAATAATGAATAAGGAAGGTGGCATGACAACTAAAAATGATCTAATCATCATCTAATAGTTGATAGTCATGTAAATACAGCAGCATCATTCAATTTAATATTTTCTTTTGAACAGTCCAAGAGAAAAATATTGAATCTTTCAATACTTTCAAAACCTTTATAAAACCAAAACCAATATTAAATATTACCAACATTTCATCATTCAAATTACAACATCCAACGTTTCGAAGCCTGGCAGGAGGGACAACAAAGTTTAGAGGGTTGGATTGTGCATTGTCAACAAATAAATACACCGATTTCATAATTCGTTACTAATTTTCATTTATGATTTTTTTTTCAGATCTTTATTTTACCCGGAATCAGTAATTAGTGGACGTACAATACAATTACAATAAACGACTGACTGTGAACTGTGATTACTTCTAAGTTTGGATAACGGATATAAAAAATTAGAAGTTCCTATCGTCACCTGCTGCCAATTTCAGTTCCAGTGTAACAATTGGGCCTAACATCAACAATAACAAAGTTTTATAATCATACTATTTATCATCATCATATCTATCTATGTACGCGAAAAGTGTTCCTCATTCGTAACTTTTATATTTAGTTTCAATATCAATTTGTGAAATCCTACCTGTTAACCTGTTGTAGCTTAAAAAACGTCAACATGTGCAGGAATTGCGTCACTATCATCAATCTCCAGTATTAGGTAAGTATGCACTTTGTTGCTTATTTTTGTTGTTTTCTTCCTTGTAGGGCGAGTTTACATGTAACATTTACATTACCGAAGTCTTAAGATTATTTAGTCTTTAACCGAGCCTTTTCATTTTTTTTACGAAGCACATTAATAACGCCAATGATGTATTAGTTAGGAAAGAAAAAAGCTGGAGGAAGTACTTCGTACATGGTATCGGATTTGGTCTATTGATTGTCTCAATAGTTCATCTTCAACATATTTTGCTATACTATAAGCTAAGCTCTTAAATTATCAGAGGAAATGTTGGTTTCGTTATTAAGTAGAAACTCAAAACGAAAAGTCTAGAGTCTGAAAGAAAAAATTCGAAGAGGTGACGATCCAAATGCTAAGATTTACATTGTAGTGTTATTGTAGATAGTAGGGTGGATACTAAAAAAGTGTGTCCTCGCACCAAGTAGACAGTACTTTTCATAAAATATTTCATGAGTTCTGATCTTCTTCGTATTCTTAGCCCTGATTTAGTAGGCATTAAATGTTCAAAGTGCAATGTTCGTGCAGGAATGGCCAAGATTCATTTTTTCCTTTAGAATGTACGAGAAGTTATTTCTTATTACTTTTACAAAATTATTGTTATTGCCCATGATTTTTTATGAGTCATTGAACGGCATAACGGAGAAGGAAATAAGGAAAATGATTTTATTTTATTTCGCCAGGTTTTGCTCGAGGAACAAAAATGAGAGATTTATTTTTTTATTGTTCAATCTAGGCAATCGAATCTAGGTAATGAGGGACAGGTTTGAGTTGGTATAATAATGCACGTAGTCAAGACTAATAATAATAAACAGATAACAGGATTCAATAGCATAAAATAAATTGAATTGAGCATATTGAGGGAAGAAATGTATTAGCAACGAAGATTTCCAATCACACACGATAGACATTCAGAGCTGAGTTGACCTCATTCATCAATTAAGTATTGGATCGTAAAATGAATTTTATTGCGTACTTTGCGATTTAGGACTAAATAATTATTATATATGACCTGTTTTGACTTCTCAACCCCGTATTTAAATTTAAAGATCAATAATATTGCTTGTCATTATTTCATTTTGAATCTTAGAAATTATATTGGAACATGTAAAATGTGTAATTTTTGCATTAGTTTCCATAAATTTTCAATCACTGCTGCAGTACTGCAATATGATTGTGCAATTGTTTTTGTCCGATTCATGGTGCGGATATCAGACTAAAAATCATTCCGTTGGTTTTAGTGTATAGTTTATTGGAGAAAGGGGAATCCAAAAGGATCGACCAAAGAGAAAGCCTTAGTATTATTGATCAAACATCTGGCACGAAGAAAGTTAAAAATCTGCATATTCGGAAAGTTAAACGTTTGTTTGGATTAACCGAAGGACCGGGGGTGTGAGTGAGGAGTGGGATAAACTCATTAATACAATGTCAGTCGGATCAGATAATGAATAAAAGTTTTAGTTTATTAAAGGATAAAAAAGACAGGAGTATCGAGGTCTGGAGTTTTGCTGCACTTGTAGGCAGGCCTGTTGGGTTAGGTGATTACTTGCTGACTTGAAGGTTACTACGTGTGAAAAAGAGTTCTAGTTATAAAGTCCAGACCAGAGGAGAGTGCTTTTTTCCAAGAAAACCAAAAATGGAATTCTTTTATTTTTATTGTTATGATGATGTCATGTTGATGTTAGTGTAGATGTGATCCTTCAGTATAATCTGTGTAACGATGTGGAAGAGTGGGACGAATTATATTATTATTATTCCGGTCCTTGAACTGCTTGAACTTTTTGACTTTGCCATGAAATTGTAATTGTAGGTTGTCATTTGTAAGTAAAACTCACACCTGCATTTGGCATGCCACACTTGGGCTTTTCAGAAATTAATTTAAGGTCAGAATATAATAATGCAATGCAAATAAATTCTATTGCATGTAGAATTAAGCCGACGTATAAATTTTGCTGTGAATAAAGATGAGAAGTATAATAATAGTCTCAGTCTCTAAAGAAATAAACTATCAGAGTTTGAAGTTGTTCGTTCTTTAAGTTCGTAGACGATACATACGAGTAAAGTAAAAAGAAGATTTCTTAAGGTTAGAAAAGTTGCAAGGGAAGTAGACCAGATCGTGAGGATTTACTGCAAAAATAAAATCTACAAAAGACAGACATGAGATAAAGATTAGATGAGGTTTAAATTTTAACACTCATTGCCTCTCATGCTTCAGGCAGAGGCAATATTCTGGTGCGCTTTGTTTCTAGATTCTTAACAGAGCTTGTAACATAAAAAAGTTGAGATTAAAATTAGTCGAAAGAATGAGGAACTAAATAAAACTTAACCTAGAGACTGCTATCTACAATGACTAGTTTGTGCTTTTGAAATGGGTCTAAAACCAAGTTCTAATCTTATACTAGCATTTCGGTCTTTGGACTTGTTAAAACTTTTCGAAGTATATTCACCTACGGTTGCATTACTTCAAAGAAATGGATTCAGACCCATAACAAAAAAAACGGCAAAAACTTGTAAGATCTAGCTACTATGCTCATGATTACAAACCTGACCATTTCTGATCCCTGCAAACAATGCTCTATTCTAGGGTCTAGGGTACGCGCGTTTCAACTTTCTAAAATTGAAAAATCTTTGATTTTAGATCAAGTGGCAGCCGCAACTTATCACAATTAATTATTGGTAGAAAAAAGTCCCAAATCCTTCATTGAAAATGTATTTATGATTTTTATATTATAACAAAAACAATATATATAAATATGTCGCTTGGTTTCAGGAAACCTGAAACTAACAAGGTATGACTATATTTGGCTCCTCATTACCTTAACAAGATGTGTCTATATTAACAGTAATATTAAGAATTTCCTATGCAGCAGGTAGAAAGATAATGCCGGTCGACTCACAGATGATGGGAGACGGCATAATTTTAATGGCATGTTTGGGCTGTAATAAGTGAATAGGGTTATACGTTGGTTTGTGAATCTAAAATGGAAAAATACGTGTATAATCATTAGTAGAAACCATCATGTAATAGATTTTGAAATTCAATTTTCAATTTGTTGTTGAGTGATTTAGCTCCATAGAGGTTGTTTAGTTTAAAGTATAGAGAGCAAAACATAATGAATTTAACTGAATGCTAATTATCACGAAAGCTTGTGAGCTGAAATTAACAATAAGCTGTAAACTTTAAACGACTTTTTGGAACGGAGTTGAGTTCTTTCTTGTAATAATATAACCGTAGTAATATATTGATAAATTTTGTATACATGTATTAATGTAATCATAAATAATATACGTGCAATAAGATTTATGTGTCTGTTAAGCAGTCCGTATTGTATGATGCATGTATGTGCAGTGGAAGTAAAGTAATGTTGATAATGAAAGCAAAAAATGCAATAAAAAGACAATAGGGAAAGACTGGATTTAGCATTTGATGAAAACAAAGTATTCGATACTCGTTAATTAGTGCTTGACTGTCGGCAAGGTAAAGGTAATTGGAAATGGGCTCAATTTACCAGCTTTTCGAAGCACAGTGTAGAGTACAAGATGACGATGAGAGTAAACTCAACTGTCAACAAATCTGAAGAGGCTTTTTCATGTAATAAGTAAATTGTGTGATTGTGATAGCTCGAACACATAATACCCAGCAGCGTAATGATGTGGTGATAGGGATAACATGTTAGTTAATCAAATTATTAGATAACAATAGATAATGTCATGTCATGATGGGGCACTTCGGGCTAAGTACTTTTCATTTTACCTTCCATAAACAAATTTTAACTCATAATAGGCCGCTATATGGTGACTTACGGAAGGAAGAGGTTCGAGTTTCAGATTGACAACATGAATTGGTACATTTTATTTCACTTTCACGGCCGTTCTGATTTCACTACCGCACCTACCTGGTTTAGCATAAGCTAAATTAGTAGATAATAATTATAGTAAAAATGCTCTTGGAAAAAATTGACAATGATCAGGATCAGTGATGAGAATAAATTTACAAGTACAAGTAAGCTTTTATGATAAGGTTTTATAACAGCACCTCTACAATGATTACAATTACAGCTGGATGAGTTGTTATTGTTTTTTAATGCTGTGTAATTGAGGGAGACTACAGATTATATTTGGTTTAAGTGGCAAAAATTGGAATGGAAAATATCTGCGTAGTTGTAGATTGGAATTCTGGGCGATAGCGATGTAGTGGATTTTTAGATTAAAGTTACATCTATGCATACGTTACCTAGAATAGAAGGTAATTTAATACCAATCTCATAACAATCACAAAGTTCTGTTTTTGCTGTTCAATACAAACTGAACAAAAGGAGTTTAGGCACTATTACTGGAGACGGGATACATAATACAAATAGGTACATTGCTGTTTGTTACATAATCAGTTAGAATTGGGAAGAATGAAAGATAATAGTAAGTCATGATGATTGATGTCACCTTGGCTTGGTTTTGTTTACCTAGAGTTTAAAATAGCACAAAAATAAAAACCTAGAACACCATAGGTAATATATACAATTAGTTTAAAAGCTTTTTGTGAAAGCAAGAATAAAGAAGAGTCTCATATTGCAAATTATTATTCTTTTCAAAGATGGGTTTTTGTCAGTCTTGAATATTTTGTCAATCTATTTAAATCGGAACAAACGTCATCCGTATCTATTGGTTAGTAGAAATCATTGTACTGTCTCTTGCACTGCGAAAGAGAACTAGCAGGTCCTGGCCTAGTAAGTAGTGTAATTGTAACGTGAGCGTGAGCCTTCTACAACAGTTGCTAAAAAAGTTGTGCATATACTAGGCTAGTAGTTTGTCTTTCATTATTAGAATGAAGTTGCCAGTAAATAAAATGAAACTGACTTGTATTCCCTTACCTATTAAATCCGTTGAGATAGAGAAATGTAATTTATTTAGTAAGGGTAAGGAGACATAATAATTCGGAGGAAGCAGTACGACTGTATGACTAAAAATGATGATACATAGATGATGAGACGAACAGAAAGAAAGTAAAATCCTATAATTGGAAGCATGTCCTATGTTCAGGTTCAGATTGATTTCTCAGTGAATTAAAAACCTTATTATTCCAGGCTGATGATCAATTTCGTGATAAAAAATAAACAACGTCATTACTCCAAAGCTTAGGGTACTGGTATCTATTGGCAATGTCACTAATGGCAAATTTAATGATGACAAGCAGTGCATTAACTAATCTTAAGTGTTGAAAATGGACGGCAGACGTGCTTTATTTGATTGGAAAATTCACCAAAGGCTATAAGTGGGTGCTGAACAAAGTATCCGATGTCAGATAGATGGACAAAGGTTCAGATGAGAAAGCATATGAAATACGATTCTTATTGCCAAATATGTCGATAATAATGGCTGAGTCGTGTCCTAACTCCTACAAGTATAGTGCATTCCAGACTAATTATTGCTAATTTGGTGCACATTTATCACCATTTTTGTCATAATCATGCAATGCAATTTGTTTTATACACACATGAATGCATCGGATGCTTACATAGATGGATCTCCAACTTTTGCCAACAGATCCGCAAACTTAGGTCATATGGTGGATGGTGGTATCACACTGTCGAATGTCCTGTAGGGTAAATAATCTAATTTTACTTTATTTAATGAGTTCGAATATTTTTGTATTCAGAGAATGAGAGAAGACAACCGATCATGAAATAAAGACAATGAACGTCAAAATATCAGACGTAAGACTACGTATCGACGTAGACGTACTATTGATGAAATTGCTTAGAAAAAAAAGCATTTTACTGAATAATCTACTGCAGGAATCGGAAATGCTTATTTACTTAGAGTACAATATTTAAAATATTCATTTCTCTGGTAGTTGATATTTAAATAAATCGGCGCTTACATAATATGTATAATTGGTACATAAAAGCTATTAAAAAGGTTTATCAAGCAGACAGGAATTCATTTATGTGTAGAGTTAATTTTAGGGTTGTCCTGTTTGCTACACCTCATAGACTAAAGAATAGTGTGTATATTCCTTATCCTTAATCTATGGTTACACCCCTAGCAGTTTTAGCAAAATATAAGTTACATTGATGAATACTATTCTACCATTGACTATTAAAAATGTATTTATTTAAAGAATCCAACTACATGCTAATAAACTAATAGTGTATACGCTGAGAATCATTAGATCATACGGAACGATTTTCAGTAAATTGTACGAAGCAGCTTAAAAGTCAATATTTACTATTACCAGAACATGCATGGTCCACGTTATGACTTAAAAGATGATGTGCGCCGCTAAAAAATGTAACTAGGTTTAAATAAGATGGTTATCCTTCTAATTAAGATTGGAGATTGAGAGGCTGGCAAGTCTGCGAATAAAAGATACTCTTAAATTGGTTAGTAGCCCTAATAGACTAGTTCGCAGGGGGTTGCTTGTTTGTGTTGGTGGAATACTGGATACCATTTTTTATTATTTTGTGATATGCCAATCCAAATCCACAATGCTTAATATTTGTCTGACTGCAGGTTTTAAGTTCAGATACTGTATTGTGGTGTTAAGTTAATCTCTGATTAGTGGATTTGACTTTCATTTCTCCGTGAATAACTGGCTCGACGAGATTATGTTAGACCGCTATAAATAATAAATATAAAATATGTTATTATTTTTTCATGTTAGTTATTTTTGCATTTATTGATCAACATTTCGTATACCGACTCACCTATCTATAATAGACACATGTTCCTACAGTTAGTATCACCACGCTATCACTGGCAGACTTCTTATAGTGGCCTGGCGTGAAAAGAAACACATAGCTAGAGATAATTCGAAAATGAAAGGACGTAAAGCAATTTAAAAATAATGGAAAAGAAAAATTAGACATGTGTTCCATGCAAGTTGAAAAAGTTGTTCATATTGTCGTCATTCTTTGAGTTTAGTCGAAATTGCAATATGAGTAGAAGTTTAAATTGGATTTATAATTTAAACTTACCTAACAATTTTAATCTGCTGTTGAAACTGCTGTGACCTTTTTGACCTTCAAAATATTTAAAATACATGATAGTTTTAGAATTTTGTTCTCGTATCCGCCTCATTTCCATTCATTTTTGTATCGTTACAAACAATACAAACTAAAAATAGATGTTAAATCTTTTCTTAAGAAGCTTACAGCAATATAGAGTGAACAGTGAAACCTGGGTCAGAGATGAGTTAAGAATATATACTTGATTGAAGTATGGAAGTGAGATAGTTAGAATTATAAATTGAGATCAAGATCAATCGGATGTGGTGGTTTAGGTACTTTGGTGTATTTTTTGATGAGGATGAAAATGATTGAAGGCTTTGCTTTGCGTTTTTCTTTATGGAAATGAATATATTCCGATCTCTCTCGCTCTTTCAGTTATTGAAATAAATAAGATTATCAATCACATCTTCCAAGACCAGAGAGATTTTATAAGTACCTAAAAGTTTGAGGAAGGACCGCATTATTCGATGAGTGAAACATGACAATTGATTTATCAACTATTGCAAAATGATTTTGATTTCAATGCATCGTCCCTTACCTTCCCTATCAACCTCTCTTCTAACAGATTGAAATTGAAATTTTTAGAGTCAGCGGTAGTTTACGTTTGATGATGAAACAGCATTTAAAATTTGAATACCAAAATTTTTTTCTTGGTAAATGAAAGATTTATTCATTTCCTCCCAATAGTAAACCTAGATTTATATTGTGATAAATTCCGTACTCAGCACTTTGCACTACTTTGCAGTCGCTACACTACGCTTATTTAAATGACTCAACTAGTGATTAAAACAATGAGGTTACGATCGGATCGATGCAGATGATGATACCTAATGTTGTGAAGTAGCAAGTTATCTAGGGACAGTGGTTTTTTCCATGTGCATTAAATTCATTTGAAGAACCTAAATATTCATGGGAAGAAATTTATCCTCTGTTTATTGTTCGAGAATTTTATTATTATTATTTATATTCTATTTTCGTGATTGCTATCAATTTACAACACGAAGTAGAGTCTCAGTCAGCAGAATTTAGAGTTTACTTACTATTTATTTAGCGTATTGAATTGAGTATACTAACCATAATAAATACTGAAAGGCAGTCAGAGTATTTGGAAAAAATGGATAATGACTTTGAAATGATTACAAGCTATTAAATTAAATAAAACCTATTTGCAATATGAAATGAAAGAGGTGAATTATGGGCATTTATGGCAGTGTGGGACACTTTACGTTTCAATTACAATTTTCCAACGAGGTCAAAAAAGTTATGAAAGCTGCAATTATTTTTTATTTATATAATAATGTGGTTTTGTTCGGAATCTACCTTAACTAATTCTGGTAAAATAAATATGTGAAATTGCAGTGCTTCTCTGCTCCGCCTGCCTAATCTTCTGTTCTGGCACTTCGTTCGTGTTTGCAAATATTATTGCAATTTAAAGAATGCACATTATGATTATGTAAGCACATATGTTGCAGTCATTCATGAAATGGTAATTAATTTTGTGGTCACATGCCACATCCACGTAATTCCCACATCCAAGTTATAGCAGATAAGCAGAGTTGTACCTTACAGTTTATGAACATCTCAATCACATGCCCTTTTACTGAAGTCAAAAGAATGTCCTGTTCCTGACAGTTGTCAATGTCATGTCATCGTCTTATAATCTCATAAACTGTAACATAATCGAATAAAGCAGTGTAAAGAAAGGGATGTTTTTTTGCACTGACAATACCCACGGGGTTCTTTTTCTTTCTCCCTCAAGTTAGGTAAGTCATTTTCTTCAATTAAATTGAGGAGGGGTTAATATCTTCATTGTGTAGTAATGATATTAGCATTATTAGCAAGAAAGTTTTTGGTTGTATTGTATTGTAGTAGTATTTTAGTTTCATAAATAATTGTGCCACATGTAATGCCGCATACCAACTTACCAACCGAACAATATTTATTAGATTAGTGTGTAGTGCAATAAAAGAAACCAAGAAAGTTTTGTTAAATCCAGTTACCATCAGTTAGAATGTGCATGATGAAATGTGGATCAGTAGATCGATCGATAATGAAACATTTGAATAGTATTACTATAGCATGGCATGATATGTATATTTTGGATTGAAAGCACTTATTTTTTTTATTTATCTTAAGTGAATTTTCATACACCTTTGAGTGGTTTTTCTGAAAAGCTAGAACAAATTTACGTAATAAGTGGGCCACTACTACTACTAGTACCCTGCAACTTGCAACCACCGGTATTAATGCGGTATGATAACATAGTAACTTAAAGCATTACAATTTCCCGACGTCATCAAGCTGTTCATCAGAATATTGATTTAAAAAAAAGTTTAATATATGAAAAAGTGAAATGATAATCATATTACTATTATACTAGCTTAATTTACTTAATAATGTACAGTACAGCCGATAGTGTTATATTATTAATACTGTTACGGGATATTTATTTCTAACAGTTACATGAGTTTTCTACAAGTATTGATTAGCTTAGGATAACAATAATGTGATAACTCATCTACCTCAAATACTAAGCAGACAGACAAGGGTGTTTCTCGTTATTTTATGAAAGTTTGCTAGTCAAGTCAAAGAGAAGGCAAAACATCAATGTAATTCGAAGTAGAGCACTTTAGTACTTTTAACTCGATACTTGAGAGATGTAATGTTGGTTTAGTTGAGTAAGTTGAGTTTGCTTAGCTATTTATAATATTTTTTATGGAAAACTACATAACGTCACATCTCAAGAATGACCTGTATTTTATTGGAAAATGTGTTCGTTTCGTTTCTCTGTTTTCTGATAGGAATTAATCGATTATATTATTATTGCGGCGAATAAAAGGTTTTTAGCGTGCCGTAAATATCTGACTAGAACGTCCCCCGGAACAAACCTCTCCCTAAGTAACTCCACCGGGTATATACTATGTTTTAATTTAAATATTAACGCCCCTGGAACTCCCCTTCCAACCTCCCCCAAAACAAAATCTTATTTTCTTTCCGTTAATGCATTATTTCAGTATCATTTCAGATTTCAAGCTAGTTGTTATGCAAATGATGGATTATTAGAAGGACACAGTTAAACATCATGTAGACCCCGGGGGAGTTATTTAGGGAGAAGGTTTATTCCGGGCTCATTCAGCGGTAAGTGAAAAGAAATATGCACATAACTTGCAATGTCGTTATTCCTGTAGGATGAACCAATTCACTAATGTTCTTTAGGAATTTAGAGCATGTCTCGGTCTGTATTTTTTTGTTGATTACAAAGGGTTCGCCGTAAATTACGTATTTTTTAGGACTACCTAATTTGACAAAATTAATTACTTATTTGAGATCAGTTTGAATGATGATACTGTTTGAATGTATTTGTACTTCATTGCACTGATGATCGTAGTATAGAACGAAGGGGGGTACATCATCATGTAAGCCTACTGGGGAAAGGCTCTGAAAAGGTTCAAAGGTGAATCCATTCATTATATTAAGACTTAAGAAGTAAAGTACTCGTTAATTACAGGAAATTTATTTAGCATTGATAGTTTATCGTACTTAGGTACAAATTTATGGAAGAGTCCTATCATAGTTCAGGCTTTGCGTGATATTTTATTCCGGCTGTGAAACAGCAGTACATTAGAGTAGAGATCAACTTGATGTTTCAGCGTGGGCTCATCTACCTGCGTAGTATTGACTTTTGAATATTTTGTTATTGATAATCCGTGTGGGTGGTAAAGTGGTAACCACCACATGTCATGTCATGTATCATGTTCCAATGAAATACTAGTGTGTGGGTTATTCAGATTTCAAATAACAGCAATCAACAATCGATGGGGATTTGGAGATACACGCCATGAGAAGTAAATTCGATATTTCTGTTGGTTTCAACTTCTCTCAATTTTCAATATTTTCTGGTAAACGGCATAACATTCTTTTGTCACTAATACTAATGCCTACTCGTGAAAACGTGGGTACGTGTTAAGCTCTAGGTTATCAGGTTTAATGATTTGTTTTTGTTTACAGTTTTGTTAGATAGAATTTCCAATGTCCAGGCTTAATTATTGAGTTGTCTTGATATCGAAGTACAATCCGAATTCGGGCCGATACATGAAATTCAATACACACAGAAGCTCTTGTTTTTCTACGTTTTAATCAATCAGTTAGTAAGAGTCAGTGTCAATATGTCAAATGTCAGGTAGATTATATGCCCCCAATTCACAATGCCTAGTACCGCATGGAATTCTTCTACATGCTTTCCTTGTGCTTTCTCTAAAAGAAATCAAGTGAAAAACCGGTATTGTTTACTGATAGTTACAATTTACAACTGCTGCATTCTTAATGCAGTTTAGAAAAATTGCATATTGCAAAACAAGTAAATTTTACCAACAAACAAATGGGTGGTGGGGTTGGGGTTTGTATGAGTAAAGAATCATCTGATGTGATGTGATAGATAACTTGACTGAAATATGTAGTTAGGCAGGGGTCGCCGAGTTTGTGACTGACTTTCAGTACAAGCAGCAAATTTTTATTCAATGTAAAATACAGCTGCAGATCAAGAAGGCTAGTACCTAGAGCTGGATGATTTTTATTTTTTATGCATTAAATAAACGGGTTGATCAAAATCGACAATGACAACATTAAATTACTTGGAAAGCTCAACGTTCATTTAATCTTGTAGCACAGCAGTCTCAAATCATTATCATTTAATCTATCTTCTAAATGAATCACGTAGAAAATTAACTTTCATTCATAAATTTGATTCCTGATTTTCTGATGTTTTCAAATTTGATTACAATATCTATCTCATCTCATAATCAACGTTTTGACGACAAGTCACATTCGACCTTTTGACTCTTTCGATTTGCGAGTAAATATATGGATGTATATAAGATGTTTATCAGAAGTCGGAAAATTATTGGATAAGGAGAGGAACTTATAAATTTCATTATAAATATTATTACTTTGTTTGCTTGATTGAAGGCAATTGTAAAAGTTGACGGAATGTTTTCTTTCTCACAAATTTATTTTTATTGTTATTATAACTGCTCTACGAATTTGAATCGCATTAACCTTATTATATTATTTTCGTCGACGTTGATTAAATGAGAGGAATGTGCTTTTATGATAATCAAATCGAATTATTATTACTCATGCATGTATATATGGCCGCCATAGCTTAGCTATGCGATTTGTAAACTGTGCACATGGGACTTATATCCAAGTAAAGTACTCACCAAGTTTACACGGTTCAGGGAATGAATGGTTCATTAATCGCGTGTCTTAATTTTATAAAATCTCTGATTTCGATTCAGTAAATATTGTATGAGATTTTTGGACCGTAAGAGATTTTTCCTCCGCTACCGGCTGTGAGGCGTCATTATTGTCTTGTCATCCCTGGGGTATTTGACAAGAGACGTAAATAGTACTTTGATCAAAATATGATTGATCTTCGCCCAATGGCTGCTTCGGTCTAAATCTGAATCTGAAAAGGTACAAAGAGGTCTAAATGGATTCGAAAATCGTTTTCAATTGCACTGTCGAACACACAGCAAACATTTACAGAGAAATAGACCGTCAAAGTCAAAGTGTAAAAACTGTATACCTGGGTTTATTAGTTTAAAAAAAATTATTGAAAAAGTACTGTTCAGTTTCGATTTTTCTAGAATTCAGAGTCTCGAATGCAAAATCAGTGCTGTTCTTAAAAGGAAATAAATTATTATTTTTTCCTGCTCGCGCTACTGTTATGATGACTAGTTAGAATTGGGCATGAGGCTTAGGAAATTGTGTAGTGAAAGGCCAGAATGCAAATACTAGATGTCTTGAATAAAATTATCCGTTTTATGAAAATCATCAAAGATTGGGAAATATTAATGTTTAGATGTTTCTAATGAAGCTTAACGGTTTCGTATGGATATGATAATTTGACAGAGATGACTGGAGTCAACGACTTTATATTTTACTTTTGATTATCATTCGTTATATTCATAAATCATGATCAGTCCGTACCCGTAGTATTACAATAGCATTTTGTTAGTGACTTGGAGGTCGTCAAGGGGCTGTTCCAGAAATAATTAAAAATACAGCTTATAGATAAACCTATTGAAATGAATGAGTAAGAGAACACACATAATAATATAATGTTTGCTTGTTTTGTAGAGTTTACAATTCCAAAGTCCAATCAGAACCTAGGCCCTAGCACGGTCACTTTTCATCAGCATGAATAACATGCAATCCTCTCACGTGAAGAGCGCAAGTAAATGTAGAAGAATTTAGTCGTATACAGGAACGACAGAATTTTGACATTCAATTAAACCTAACTAGACCCATCAATTGCATTTTCTACGTAAAACCGTATTATTTTCTTATTCCTTCTTAGCCAGGCAAGGAGATTTCGACATTTTGAGTCTTCTTATATTTCTGGAAACAACATTTTGCCAAACCTAATCGAAAAACTAATTAATAGTAAAAGTACTTAATCACTAGAATTTGTAATTATATTTGTACAACTTGTTGCTTGCACTGCGTTTATTTAACTGTATTGCATTTGCAATTAGGGTGTACAACTGAAGAAATCCACCCTGTAGACTAAAAAGGTAATCAGCAATTAAAATTTCTCCCATAATCTATATTATAAGACAGTGCTTATTATAAGATAATCGTACACTTGTGATTCAGAATCTCTTGTAAAAGCTCAGTCAGAGGTTAACAGTGCATGATGCCCCTAGTTAACCTACCGTGTTGCTTGGTGGGGGAAACGAGAGAAGCTAAGGTAATCGATGTGCGTTTTTGTGACGTTATCGATTTTGTTCACATTATTATACGAATGCAAATAATTTATGTCTGCTCTTTCGAAATTTACGTTCAGCAGTAGAAATTTCTGGTTATTCATCAACAAGCAAGAGATAAAATTTGTTCGAGGTAGTAGCTGGATAAATATCAAATATATATTTATATAATTTATAATGATGGAGGGAATGGAAATGGTGTATAGTGTATTTATTATCTAATTATTTGAGGAAGGAAGGAAGCTATGAGGAAAAATGAGAAATAAACCTCAAATACAGAAACAAGGAAGACAAAAACTAAGTAAAGTATTTACTTAATCCTATGTGAAATATTATAGTCTTCAACTGTGTATCCATCCTATCTGTCTATCTGTAACAAAAAATCATACTAAACAAACTGCTAAAAACTAGAATAATAGTTTCATGATAGCATTTCATATCATGGTTGTGTGGCTCATTAATGCTGCCGTGTAATAATACTAGTCAACGAATGAATTTTGATATTTCTAGTTTTCGTTGTTTTATGTTTGTCGTGATGGGTTGGATTTTTTCACAATTTAATGAATAGGAACATGATATTGTCATTGAGGAATTGTGAATGTATCATCGTTTTTTCTGTCATAAAATGCTAAATGATTATTTTTAGTCACCAGAGCAGAGGTATTGTCTTGTTCTTGCATTATATAATATTAGTATTATTGATAAGTTACATACAAAAGTTCAGTGAAGCGGTAGTGCTTTGCTTCAATACGTGCGTGAGATTACGAAGGAGTAGGCTATTTGCTGAAGATGAGTTATAACTGTACTTTCTGAGAACTTTGGACCTGGAACATTGGAAGAAGGACTCCTTTCTAGTTCCTAATTCCTGTCATTACATAAATAGCACATAACTATTATGGGCCGTTGTTATGTTATGGTGTAGCAAAATCAGGTGAAGAAATACGGTAAAACACATATTTACGTATTATTCCATATTTATTTCCATATTTGTGTGTACTTGGAACGGATATAGATCTAAAATGGATATTTAATCAATATCATAATGATAAGAAGGAAATAAATGAACGAGAGGGTTGACCTCAACCTCAAAGTCATTTGATTTAGAAATAATAATAATAAACAAAAATATAGTATATTATACGTACCTATCTATCATTATCATCGTCAGTAGTATTCTTATTATTATTATTTTTTAAATATTATAGCCATTCTCATCTTATTACTATTCATTCCTGCCTCTGACTCTCCTTTTTTGTCTACAGCAAAGCCTACTTTGCATAATATCAAATCTTTCTGTCTATTTAATGTATCCACAGGGTGTACCAAACATCCAGTAACCTCATTCAATGAGAAAGGGATAAAAAAACTTAAGAAACACTAGGTTAGGTAATTCATAATTTGATCTAATCCATGCAGGCACCCTGTATAAAAAGTTAACTCATCCACGTGTAGAAATTTTCTAGAATAGTTTATTATCTAACAATTTCCCATTCGTTCGTAAAGTAAGTGTACATAAAATAATTTAAAAACATCCCCGCAGCCATTTATTTTTAATGTCGTGTACATGCACAGTACTCGTTCCTATCAATTTGTTTCTGTGTCGATATCTTGTAGCAACCCTTTTAGGCAGTTCGGTAATGATAACCAGCATGTTCTTGTTATGAGGTGTCTTAGAAATATTATCTACCTTATCTAAAACTATACAAGTAATTCTTTCAAAGTTCTAAGCTTCGATATAAGGTATTTGCTCTTGATTGAATGGAGTCATGTTGGAGGTGTTGTTTCTCATAGACTTGAAACTAAATTATAGAGTAAAAAGAAGTACACATGAACGTGTTTTCTGTCACAATCTCACAATCTTCAAATCTGAATGAATTGGAGAGTTCATTAAATGAAAAGGTTTTAATAATACATTACGAACAGAAACAATCATTTACTCATCACAGTAGTAGCTAGCAGTGGCAAATAATATGTCAATGAATTACTCTTTTACTGGTTGATTAGGCTTGTATAAATTAAAGTTTAAGTTACCTTATTTATCGCATAAAATTTGCAAGTTTGACAAACAATAAGTTGGCCAATTTGGTTGACCGAATGAATACTGTTGTCTTGTCTTAGGAAAAGGAAAAGGATGTAGGTATACCATATTAAGAAATAAATACTCATTAAGCAGGAGTGCTGTGGGTTGTGGTGTTTCATTTTTTTTTTTAAATATTTTTATTTGTTTTTTCATTTCTTTTCGTTTATGGTAGTTGTAAAAAATTTGCATTACAGCAGCAATATATGTAAAAGAGTAGGAACTTAGGAACGGAGGGTGTTCATATTGCATATTGGGGTTTGATAATAAATTACTCCAAGAATTGACAAAGTGTTGAGTTAGTTGACGTGATAAGTGACACCAACATCAACTTCTGAATAGTCTGAGTCTACTAGGTATGTCATTGAGACTTATTTACTTCTAAATATTTATTTCTGATTATCAACCTACTACTTAAATCCTATTTTCAGGTCGCCGGTCGGCGTGTTTTTTATTTACAGATCTAATGTTATATATTATAATATAAACCTTTATAAAGTTAGGTAGAGCTTTTTAGGCATTGTTTGGTGGCATGCATATGTATGTTGAGGCGTTCATGTTTATTTGAATTTGTTTATAAAGCCACTTTAGGGTTTAAGGCGTTCAGTTCAATTTGATGCAGATAGAATGGGATTTTCAACCGGTTTATCCAATACACCAACACTGATAATTGGTATCTCATTCATACTTTAATAGTGGTTAGGTAAAGAAGGAAAAAAGTTTTTGCATTCCCAAATGGATCAAGTTGTGTTAAGGATAAGGCATTTCAAGTTTTTTTTCTTCTGTCATCAAATTAAGACAGGTATTGTTGATTGTGGAATTGTTGTTGATTAAGTGAGTATTTTCAAATTGTGTGCGACATGTGAGACTCACTCACAAGGGTTTGTTCATCAGTCAATAAATTTGGGAAGAATTTTACCGAGGATTGAGGTGAAATAAAATTTCGTTTTTCAGGAATAGAGACTATTTCGCATGAAAGAATCTCTAGAAACTCTAGTAGTGTCTACTTTAAAAGCCAGAAATTAATCCCATCATTATGATAGGTGTAGAATTGTAAGCCTTATCTAATGAGAGTACATGATAATCGAATTACATAAAATATTCCAAAATTGGTTTTTGATAAACAGTAATAAGAATGGCTCGGAAAGGTGAAATGTAATACTTGTACTAGTTATTAATTTTGGTGGATGAGTCATTTAGGGCAAAGTGATAGTGAGTGATTGTCAGGTCAATTAAATAGTAGACAAAATTAAAAATGCAGATACAACATACAAGTACTGTCTATCCAGATAAGCAGTGTCTAAAGTTGAATTCTCCATTCCTCCAGGAGTTTCAGTTTTTAGCGATAATAGTAAATAATGTTTGTTATGTGTAGGTCTATTTCATTGAAGTAACATGCAATAGTAGATTCTCTGAAAACTGGAAACTGAACCCCTATAGGGTGTTAAATGTATAAATAAATACATATTTCAATAGAAATGCCTAATATGGATCATTATTATTAGCTATCTGTAAGCCAAAAATACTCAACAAGCAAAATCAAAAGTCCAGGAAGAAACACCACTGTTCTACAGCTAACATTGTATTAAATATTATGAATGATGTGCCATGTGCGTGCGGGCCTGAAGATATTGTTTTCAATCTGACTTGATGCAGGCTTCTGCAAGGCAAATAAGCATAATGTATCTTATCTGAATAAAATTGCGTAGTTCTCGTTAGAAGTAAAAAAAAAAGTTTCATTTGCCTTCTAGGAACATTAAATGTACAAATGTATCAAATTTAAATAGGGGCAATACACAAATCATAAATATAAAGGAATAACTGCATTGCAAGGAAATTGCTTAACTGTTGTATCCGTTATCCATGATTCTAATTCATAATTTTTGACAGGATCCCAGCTTAATTTGAAAACACTGCAAAGCCAATACAACTAGAACCACTAAATATTCACCAAGCATCATGAATGAGTAAAATGCGAGCTTATCTTACATTACAGTGCAAGAACAGGCGCTTTGACTTTGGACCATTTATTTTAACTTTGCATTCTTTCTTTATTATGTATTCATCATATAAATTTACAAAAACAAAATATTTACACCGGTGTCTAGGCTTTTTTTTATCTTATCTAACTTTTTTAAACCATACTTACATTTGCAGAAGAAAGTTACAAACATAATATGTAGCTCATTTCATAGAAATTGAAAAACAAACTCAAGTGCAAACTGCAAGTACCCAGACATTGCTATCTATTTGTATTATAGATAGGACTGCTTTAATACTGAAGTGACTTACAGTAGTTACTCTTATTACTATTTAGTTTCTAAATTGAGTCTGTTGCGTTGGTACTTGGTATAGTTGCCCTTGCCATATTTATTTATTTAACTATGCAACCAAGACTTGAGCTTAAACATCCTGAACATCTTCCCTCTGACATTCTACTATTCAAGATCAGTATAACAAAGTTATTAGGTATAAATGTTAATATTATAGTTAGTTAGCAGTGCAGTAGCAGTAGTTCTTGATGCATTTTTTATTTATGGAGTAGATTTTTCCTTATCATTATGGTCGTAGCATAGCTTTAGTAGAGTAAAGTTGACCATGCTTTGCAGTCTTTTTTATCTGTAGGTGCAGTGTACATGGAAGTTGGTTCGTTGTATAACTAATAAATACATCAGTAATTTAGAAGCAGTGATGAAGTAGTGGTCCGTGGTGTCAAGACTTGAGAATATTTTATTGATTAATTCATCTTCATCATTTGTGCTTGCAGATTTAAAATAAAAACTTTACAATTGTGAATTGTTGTTTTTATATTTAGACAGCAGAACAATAGAAATAGTAAAAATTATGTGTGTTGTTGTCTTATACTTTTCATTTCGAAGAGAAGGTAACTTCAACGTCATGTATCATTGGCTGTAGAACAAACAAAGACTAGTTAAGTTCATCTATTTATTGGAAGTATTCGATGAGGATTATAATGGGCAATGGCAAAAAGAATAATAGGAACAGTTACGAATTGACAGGGAAATCGACTGGAGGCAGAGAGAAAGACTTGTTCATGGAAAGAGAAAACAATTCCTACTTGGCTTGAGTAATTTTAACATTTTTAAAAGTCTTTCTTCGAAATGTTCAGTTCAGTTCAAGTCTATCCCACAGAATTTAGATGCTACAAAATACCTATCACATAGTTCAGTGAGTAGAAGCAAAAAAGATGTGCCATGCCAATTTTATTTTATATAGAAATTGTTTTGGTTTCGAATTTTATGGTGCGTGTACGTGGGGATTGACCCGTTGATAGTTGATACAAAGGAACTATTCAACTTTCAAACTGTGTCAGTGTGTATATATGGCTGCTTGCCAGGAAGAGATTAAAAGTGTAAGAGAAAAATAGTATTGTGTTGTTTAGTTTTAGAGAAAGTGTAAGTGATACTTGATATCAGGATTTCAACGTGAAGTGGTAAATATTATCGGGATTCGTAAAAAGTTAAAACAATCGTGGCCGGGTAATGACTTCAGTCAGACTTTTCCGAACCATTATTAGATTGGTGTTGTATTTGGGTGTTACTTTATTTACAAGTTAAAATGTAATCAAGGTGGGTTCCAGCCTTTAATTTCAAGTAGTTGGCTTTATTTTTTGCTCATTTCATCAATGTAGCGGATTCCAGATTTCAGAGACTGTTTCAAAGACAAGGGAAAGGGGCATTTACTTCATTCACTTCTTTAGAATGAATGACCTTCATTTTCGTCGATTCCACACTATACCGGCTTGTATGATTGAGAAATAATAAAAATATAAAACTGCAGCATTAGTGGCAATAAATGTGTTGCATTAAGTTTCAGGAAATAGATAGAAATTCCATACAATACATGCATTCATTCTTCAAGGTGATTTACTATCAGTTTTGCTTAACCAGCGTGAACATTCCATTTTTATTATTATTTTTTTAACTTAAGAATGAGTTTATATTATACAAGTATATAGGTAGTTTTGCAGTTTACTGAAACGTGTGAAATGTAAAAACAAAATCAGAGGTAACACTGAGGTTTTGCTTTAAAATGTTCGTAATTATAGGGTACAGCCAGAGTGATTATGTAGTTTCATGAGCTTGGAAAAGGATGAAAAGGTTGTTGTAACAGTTGTAAGTATTGGAAGTATAGACAAGCACCTTTTCACAAGTATTGGTTTACAAAAGGGTTCAAATCTTATTCATTCACTCCTAAAAACTCCTGCCTATCCCTAAACTCCGCTTCTATGTAGAGGAAAAAATAGTGAAACGGAAAGTGTATCGTCATTTCACTCATTGTGTTTTTAATTTATAACCTTTTGGATTATATGTACCTCAGGGCTTCTTGCAGTAAATAAAGAATTTGTCTCAATTAAATCTCATCATGTTTTCTTGATTGAGACTGAATGAGTAACAGTTAGTTGATACATAAAAGATGAGTAGTATTATGTATTATTATACCAAGAACTTACATTTACAAACATTCTAAGAATGAGAGTGTTATCTTGAAGCCTCAATGGGTTAATTTAATATTAATAATAAGTTATAAAGATATTGGGCAAATGGGTTAATTATAATAGACGTCGGGTTTTCCCATTAGTCAAATGTAGTTAATTAATGTCAATTGATAGTTAATATGTTGGCAGTTGACTTATGAGATTGAGAACTGAAGACTGACTGATTAAAGGACCATTGTCTATAATGAGAATGAGTTTTCGCTGGGAATGGCAGTAGAACGCTTTTTCATCCTTTTGATTGACCTAGAGACGACAGGTTACGTTGAGGCGACACTTTTTTTTACCTTTTCGGCAGTATATTCCCTTTCCTTTACCTCGAATTGTTGTTTCTATGATTAAGACCATCCAGAAAAATCAAAAAATAAGCACGGGATTAATGAACGATTAGACTCATTAGCATTGATTGCACTTCCATTTTTTCCAATAATAAATACTAGGGGAACATGTCAAAAAGAAAATATACCTGTAGTTATAGTTAGAATGATCAATAAGAATATTATTTAGCAGCTTTATCGTCTCCTTTTAAATAAGTTAGCACTTGCAGTCAGATAGAAAAAGTCTGCCATGATGTTCGGTCATCTTGCATTCTTGTGGAGCCTTTTTTATTTATTTATTCTTGTCTATTTGTTAGGTATTCAAGGTTGTATATATTATTATTGTCTTGTCCAGTCCATTAGTACGGACTGAAGTGAATTACCTTTAAGAAATCCATTAGCTTTGCTTGCTTAGCTGTTCATCTTACGACTTCTTAATATGCTACTCATAAACTGAATACCTCAGCAGAATAATAATAGCGATAGTGAACTATATGGCTGGAATTTTGTTTAAAAACTATTCCTTGTTTTTTTCTTTTTAAATTGGCTGTAGAATAAATAGAAATCTTCTCCTGAATTTTTGTTATCATATGCCTTTTTGTCGTTTTCATTTGGTTCGAGTTTGATTAGTGGGATACAATCTTCAATGAAATAAATATTGAATTGGACTGTAGAGAAAATGAAAAAAAGATTGAAAAACATCCTTCTTTTATTTACAACCAATTTCAACGTTTTTTATAACACCAAGTTGTGTTTGGTGTTTAGAAAGAAATATAATATTCTCTTTGTACAATTTTGATTAAAGTCCCTACCTGTTTTCGTTTTCTTTCACGGAAAAATGAAATAGGAAACCCTTAATGTAACGCAGTATGTCAGTAATAGGCGGTTAGTATTATTATTTTATAGATGATTAGTATAAAGGTAGTGTACATTTATTTTATTGTAACTTCAGAAATTATGATCAAAGATAAAATCTGAAAAGGGTTGTTTTACGAAGAGAGTCTTTTCTTTGTGGAAAGGCTTGGGTTGTGATGAAATATTCTGGTAATTGCGTAATATAAAAGAGAACACGAGTTCATAAAAACAAAATTCTCTTATTGAGAGAGTAATAATGCGAAAGTTTTCATCTTCAATAGGGTTGGAGTAAACCAGAGGACGCAGGATGTTACAATGGGATGTTACAATGAGATGTTACAATGGGATGTTACAATG
>JAQGBU010000517.1:0-25657 GCA_034698605.1 Isotoma decorata
CCCTTTTGCTCTCAGACCACTTTGTTTCGACAATTTTGTCCTTAAACCATTTTGTGGAGACCATTTTGTTCGCAGACCATTTTGTGCAGACCAATTTCTCAGACCGTCTTGTTTACATAATTTTATTCTCAGACCACTTTGTTTCGACAATTTTGCCCTCAGACAATTTTGTCCTCAGACCATTATGTGCAGACCATTTTCTCAGGCCATCTTGTACACACCATTTTGTAGAGGCTATTTTGTCCTCAGACCATTTGGACCATTTTGTCGTCAGACCATTTTCCCAGGCCATTTTGTGGAGACCGTTTTTTCCGCAGACTATTTTGTAGACACTATTTCGTCCTCAGAGTGGAGACCCATTTGCGGGGACCCTTTTGTGATAGACTATTTTGTAGACACCATTTTTTCCTCAGACCATTTTGTCCACAGACCATATTGTCCTCGGACCATTTTGTCCTCCGATCATTTTGTGGTGATTATGTTGCCCTCAGACCATTATTGTATAGACTATTTTCTCAGACCATTTTTTTGAACAATTTTCTTCGACCATTTTAATCTGAACACTTAGATTCTCCCCTCATCATTCAAATAGTGCATTTTTAGGTTAGTTTTGTATGGTTTGCTATTTATTAAGTTGTTAGAGAAGGAACAAAATGAATGTATCATTATGATGGAGGGAAAAGTTGGGCACGGCATTTTTGAGTGATCCGGAAGTGGGTGGTGTGGAGATTTTATACTGTGATGAATAATATGAGGATGCTTTTGAGAGAAAGTGCTTTCACTCCTATTATTATTTAGAGATGATTATATATAGACCTTTACAACAACAACTGACTACGCAGTAAATCATTCGAGGCATGACAAGTAGATAAATACGAGCTCAAATATAATAGCCCGAGTTCTCTTCCGAATCTCCACTTTTACTCTTTTCCCTATTACAAGGCAGCCTCATAAATAGCTGGCCATTGTTTTGGTAATTTTGAGTTAAAAATTTAACTTCAAAAGTATGAAAAAAACACTTTCACTATTGAGCTTTTTTCGTTTTCTAAAATATTTCCAAATGTTAAACGTTGAAAAGAATTGTTTCAGCGAAAAATGTGAGAGGTCCATGATGGGATGTTCCTACTGATTCCTACAAGTTCTTTAGTATGTTAAAAGTGAAAGTGCTATGTATTTCCATGCATGTTCTTTCTTTAATTTTTTCTTCAGTGGTGAAATATACTTGGGAGGGTTAGGGAAGCTTTTTGTAGCCATTTATCCGGGTTTGCGGAGGCTAAAATGCCCAGAATTGTAATAAACCCGGGTTTCCCTCACGTTCAAATGGATGGAAAAACCGTAGACGGGCTTTTGTATGTGGAGCAAGGGGAGATGGAGGTGTAGCTAGGAGAGGCTTTTACAGGGGTTTCTCTTCCTTTTCTACTGCGGAGTTGGACTTGTTCTATACAAGGCAGATATATTCATATTTCTCTAATATATTTCTCTTTATATAATAGCATAATATGCTATTATATAAAGGTATAGGGAAAGCATATTATGCTTTCCCTAAACCTTATACCATTCTTAACGATACATTTTAAGCTTATTCGGCCATCTGTTGAGGCTACTATTTTCCCACTTTTTTTAAACTGAGTGATTTAAGTCTTAATGTCAATTCTTTATCTCCTTATAATGCTGCAAAATGGCTAAAACTTAAATTCCATGGACAGCCTCTTTCTTTTTAAAGGTGTTATTATACTAAAAGTTTATGAGAAAACTGTCAAAATTTGATTCAGTTTTTGAAGGTTGTTGAAAAAACCTGGATAAGTCACGAATTCAATATTGAGGTTCATTAAGTTTGATGCTAATGAGTTCTATGGTTAAACCCCTATAAATCTAATTCATTTTAAGCTTAGAACAAATATGGACATTAATTGAATGGAACTTATCAAAACCTTTCACTAACCAAACTTTTAACTGAACCCGCAACAAACCTAATGGCTTTTTCCACCACTTTTCATGTTCGTAGTAGATTTGATCTGTTCCCTGCATGGTTTAGACAGGAGTCAAATAGTTGCTATAATTAGAGTTGAAAGGAAAAGTCCACTCTGGTTTTGAGGCTAGATGTTACCTTATGCATTATTTTGTTATGAGGTGTGAGGAAAAACCGAAAGTTGTCATGCTTTCACTTTCCATCTCTCCAAATGTCTTTCATTCAATTGTGTAATAAATAAATTCGTTTTGTGTCATCATCACCACTCTATTTGTCTAGCTAGAAGCTAAACTCTTGTGTTAATCGATCGTACGGTACTTCAACAGCAATTAGTGTATTAGATCCATCCGTAGTAACAACCCCTGTCCTTTGCTATCCTTGTGGTGTTAAACTTCCCTATCTTTTAATGGTAAACTTGCTTGAAAATTTGGTTCAATGATTAACTAAAAGACCGGCTCTGGTTTTAAGAGTAATAAATGCATGAACAGTGGTTTTCACCAACGGGTCACGAAACAGTAGCAAACACACTTTATTAGGACGTAAAATTTAGAATTATACAAACTAATTTCGACCAACAATATGTTGGTGCTATTTACTACATTCTACCACTCACAAATCTATTTGAAATTAGATTAAACATTAAAATTTCGCTCTCAACTTATACATAATTGTGAACTGCCCTGTGAATCCAAATAAAAATAATTTAACTCAACTATAGTGTTTTAAAGCTCTGAATTAGGCTAAATGTTAAAGCATTTTGTAATTAAGAAAACTGCCTTTAATCCGAAAAAAACGATTTTAAAAAGTAGAACTTTTTTTAAATTTAAAAGTAAAATTAAAAATTTTTCAAAAAAATTTTGGAAATAAACTGAAAAAACGCTTTTCCGACTTCTAGATCCTACACTTTATATTCTACCACATACAATACTACTTTTAATTAGATTAAGACCTTAACTATGAATTTCCCTGTAAATCCAAATAAAATAATTCTCAAAACCTAAATAACATAGTGTTATAAAAAGCTCTGACTTAGGTTGCGCATTAAATTATTTTAAAATTAGGAAGTGCCTTAAAATCCGAAAAAAATCAAACTCTATAAAAAATAAAAGTAAATACTTCTTTTAAAAAATTAGAAAATAAACTATAACAGTTTAAAGTTTGAACTATTTACAATCAACATATTATAAAAATCTTCAAAAAAATTGAATTAAAAATTTAAAAAAACGTCGTTATAGTGTAACATCGTCCCACTTCCTCATTCTACATTCTACCACAAACAATACTACACTCTACTCTTAGCTAAATTAAGAACAACTTCTTTTTGGCTTCAACTTATATTTAATTATGAAATGCCCCCTTAACCCAAAAAAAACTTTTCAAAACTAAACTGAACTAGTGTACACAAGCTCTGAACATGACGAAACTCCAACCGAAGTATTTTGTATTTAACAATACCTTGAAATCCAAGAAACATCATAGAAATAGAAATTTTAAAAAATTTTGAAAAGAAATAAAAAGTACTTTGAATAGAGAAGGAAACTCCAAGCTAGTGTACGAGCTTGCCTTTACCTCATAATACATTTGGAATTTAACAAATGCCTTGAAATCCAAAACAAAATTCAAAAAAAAAGTGTTTAAAAAATAAAATAAAAAAAAGTATCTGAAAAAGACTTAAATGGCGTAGAAAAGTGATGTTGCCCTTTACTTCTTTCCCTTCTTGAGCTTCTTGTTAATGGCCAAAGTAAGAGCTCTGTCCGTAGTTAAGTCCTTAAGGGTGACGAAATCCTCATTAGAACATCCAGGAATGGGACATCTCGTGTTCGCATTGCTTCTGATCAGTTTAGTCATGCTAAACTTTCCATAAACATGTCCACACTTTTTGTTCTTGACTGGAGTTCGAATGGGTTTCTTTGTGATGGGGTCCACAGTTGGGATTTCGGGTTGAGTGCCACCCTCTTCACTTTCTTCTTCCGCCACCTCTTCACTTCTGGGTTCAATTGTTGGCCCATTCTCCAGGACGTTCTTGATCATGGCCATCACTTTCAAATAAGTTGGGTGTCTCTTTGCCAACTCGTTGTCATCAAGACTCGTATCAAATTCATCGAGTTTCTTGAGAGTTTCAGTTGCCACTTGTTGACTTAGATCGACCAGTTTGACCAAATCTTCTTCCTGTCTGATATGGTCATGTTTGGCTAGTTCAGCCAGAACCAGTTTAACCCCATCTGTGTCGTTTATCTCGGCTTTGACCATGTCCAAAAGATCTTCTTCCAATTCGTCCACAACTTTTTGTCTCTCTTCGTCACTGGGTGCAGTGGGGAGTAGCTCATTTGCAATTTTTTCAATTCTTTCAACTCCAAAGTCAACTTGTTTTTTTACCGAGTCTAGAACTTGTTCTTCAGCCCAATCTAAATCTGCAGCGAATGAGAAGGTTTCCACTATGTTTTGTCGTTCTGGACGTTTTTTACGTTTTGAAGTGGAGGAGGCAGCGGCGATCAAGGCCTCCACTTCCGCCTCAGTGTCCGAAATTTCTACCCCCTCCATGGGCACCTCCACCTCCACCTCCTCCGTATTCTCCATCTTGATAAGGGAGGGATCCAATTACCTGCACAAACAGAATCTATCTTCTTAAATTAATCTTTTACTTTTACAGTCACGAGGATTTTATTAAATAATGGTTTGGTTCTGTATGCACAAGAGAAATAAGAAAGAATGATTATAGGAGATGAAAGAAATTAAAAATCATTACCAATGGAAAACGAATAGTTTTTTAGAAAATGTTCAAAAGGTCTCGGAAATGTATTAGTTTTTGTCCAAGAGGAAAATGGAGTTTGAGTTGTTTACAAGCCAAAAGCGAATTTTGAACAAGAAAGCTATGAGAGATATACTGGAGAGAAATGTAGCCAAAAGTCCAGGAGGGATAATCCCCCATTTATAACCGTCATCCAGCATTGCCTTTCTACCCGGTGGGACCGGAGGGAGGTAGGTTCATAAATCCCTTCGGGTAGAGTGGGTGAAAATCCACTCATTGCTTCTACCTTGGGAAATGCCCATGCGGGTAGAAAGTACATTTTGGTGTCCCAATTTAACTGGGTTTCTAATTAGTTTTTGAATGTAATTTGGGCCTTGGTATTTGTGGAGTGACTGGAGGTGTTTTTTATTACCCGGCATGAATGAACCTTCCTCTTTTCCATCATCATCTCTTTCTTCCTACTTTCCCCATGCAAAAGAGAGAGAAAGAGGGTAGAAAAGGTAGAAATGACCCGGGTATCTTGTAGCTGGTGCCTACTTGCCATGCTCTAGACCCTGGTGGATCCGGGAATTAGGGGATAGGGAAGGATGCTACTGATGCTACGGGATATCCTTTTTACATGAGAAATACTAGAAACAAATTCATGTGATGGATTTGATTCGGACATTTGATACTCCATAATCAATCTGATCTTCAACCTTCGATCCCTAACTACTTCATCATCTCTGTTGGCATAATTTCAAAAACATTTTTATAATTTTTTTTTGGATTTTTTTGATTCCACCGAGTAGCTTGAGTAAGTGATTTTATAGTTTGGTTTTACTTTTCAGGACTTGATTTAAGGTGAGTGAGTACTTGGTGTGTGGTTGACTTTGTTGAGACACTTTGTGCGGGTATCACAATACCCCGGTGGTAATGGAATATCCCATGGATGGAATGACTCCACTTGTTGGTAAAATCAGATAGACATAATACTCCTAAATGCCACACCAACAACATGAGGGTTTTCTTTGTTTTTAATCATGGCATAGTCTGATATTCCGTTTAGAAGGGGTTATTAAAAGAGAAATCTTTCTATGCTGGTAATATGTATAATATATCTATTTCTATGGCTGGTAGATAGGCTTGCCTTAAAAAATATGGGAGTCAAAAATGTCAAATTTTTTTATTTATTTATTTCTTTGTGTTAAATGTAGAAGATGGCATTGAGGTTTAGACAAATGGAAGGAATGTTAATGCAACTGGAACAGCTTTATGTAAATGAGAGTTACAGGATGGAGGAAAGAATGAATGACACTTTGGGGGATGAATTCGACGGCAGCATGTAAGTCACACTTCATTTCATTGAGCGTCATGTGTAGGGGTGTAATGAGAGGGTTGAAAGGTAAGAGGGTGTAAATCCAAGGGGTGTACCAAAATGCAAAGTGGGTGTGACATTCCAAGATTATGTCTAAATGAAGGGGTGTTTAGTAATTATTGAATGTGTTTTGGTTTCAGGAGACCCCACAGCCGAACTCTGCCAGAAGTAGGAGTACTGGACTTTGTTCTTTTTTATCATGTTATTCTTCTGTTGATCGTGCTCGTCGTACCCCCAAGGGTTCTGCCCCCCCTTTTCAGGATTTTCTTGAAACTCAGCTGCATTTTTCTTTTTGCGTTTTCCATCATTTATTTTGGCATGAGTATCATCATGAAAGCAGGAGGGAGGGAGCAGGAAGAAAGTGACGAAGGAATTGATTCAGATTAAATCATTTGAAGGAACTCAAGCAACTTTTTATCCAATTTGATTCTTATGTGTGAATTACTGTTTTTAAATTAGATAGCAAAAAATTTGTGTGTATTGGATTTTTGGTGTTTTTTACGGTGCTGAAGGTAGAGTAGTAGTGATGAATGTGATACCTTGGAATCTTAAACTATCCGGATATAAATGTTCAAAAACCTCTAAATTGTAACTTAAACAAAATTTCTACTCAAAAAATGTTGAGAAACTTATAAAAAGGACGCTTGTTAATCGAAAGTATAAATTATAAATGTAAATTTGGTATTAATAAAATTGGTGCTGGAATTCAGAAATTACGAATCCTTTGTTTAAATTCCTTCATTTTCATATTTTCATTCAAGAGAGAGTTATTTAGTTGCTAGAGAATGGGGGGAATGTGCAAAATGGGAGGGTGTGGCTTCTACTTTGTGTACTTTCAGGTGTTGGAAAGTGAGTACATGGTAAGTTGGGTTAAACTGTTGGGGGTGGGGCGAGATGAGATGTACAGTTCATTCATGTATTTCCTATTGCGGAGGTCAGCAGGATGTAAAGGTCGAAGGTTGTGTTTTATTCTGATCCTTATACTTTGAATATTTGTTGTTTTGGTGTCCAGCAGTGGTGGTTTTTGTATTTACATTCAGGTTGGGTTTTACAAGAACAGTGCATTGAATAAAACTTTGCCTCATGTTCAAAATTTACATCCCATCATTCGCTCAAATGCATTTCAAAGGGATTTTACCGTCAAAAGGGTACTAAATAATTCCAAAAGTTCAACGAGCTAAACAAAAGGAGTCCTTACTTGAGGCTCAAGAGGTCCTTCATCAATTTTGTATTTTGGTTAAAATGTAATGCTTCGTGTTGTACTATCTCTTTTTAACTTCATTTCCTTGAAACAAGTTGCCACTTGACAAAATAAGTGAATTCACCCTAAAAAGTCTCTTTTGTTACTTTCCCCAGGAAAGAGAAGAGTACAGCGTTACGAAGGGGTGGCTGAGCTTAGATGGGGATTTGTAGATGCAGATGAAATGCCTGGATGAGGGATGAGGGATGATTCATCATTCACTAACAGAATAGTACATCTGCTTCTTATTCCAAGGGTGGATTCGTACAATATTCACCTACCTTTCCTATTCAATATTTTTGATCATGTATTGTTTTTTTGTCAAACTTTTAGTGAAGGTTGGGCTTTGCTTTGATTTCCCAGATAGATATTATTCAGAAAACATGATGGGATTTAAAGGGATGTATTGACACATGAGAAGGTTTAAAGTGTGCCCTAAATATTTCTATTTGTACTTTATCAATGAGTAGAATAGCTTGTCAATTGAGCTTGTCTATCATTTTTAGCTCATATATTTTTGGATTGAGAACAAACAAGGGTAATGCAACTTTTTATTTCTACAACTGCCACGACCAGAACATTTCGGTTTTGAAGGTATTATTATTATCTTTTGAAGGATTTTAACCCTCCAAGGGGACTATATACCATCAAAGACTGTGAATTCCAGAGGGATTTCTCCCCTCTCTAGTCTGAATCTTTATATTTTGATATTTGATCAGACAAATGTACACTTTGTAAATGAAATGCACCCTCATTCCAACTCAAATACTTGAGTAAATGATGAGGTAGAACGCTTTATTTTCATTTTGGTGATGTTTTTTTCTGCATAAATTCTACTTAAAATACTACGTGTACTATTATTTATTTGATACAATACGATGCCCACAATAAGTGTACAGCGTGGTTCTTACATCGTAAAGCAGTCATAACTTAATTACAATTAGCAACAACAGAATCAATGCAAGACAAGTTACATAAATTTAGATCATCATTTAACATTTGGGTTTCACAAGCTTGGGTTGTTATTAAGTAATCAAAAAGTTTTGCTTTAAACTGATATCGAGTTATTATAGGACTTTGTAGTATTTCTGGAAGATCCAACCACAACTTAGATGCATTATGTCTAAAGGTATCAGCCGTAGTTGCACTTGATTGATAGCTTGCTAGTAGGTAGGTAGGTAGGTAGGTTTTTATTCACTAGATCGATATGGCCACATCCTTTACAATCAACTTAGGACATACATAATGTAACTTAATTAAGTAATTAATATAATATAAATATAAATAGCATAATTAATAGTAATAATTACAACTAACAGATTGATAATAATCTAAATTCCCAACCTTATTTTTCTAACAGCATTCATTTGCTTAAGAAAATGAGCCGTACACTTTAATTTCTCGTAACTTGGATTATCGAAAAAACTCACAAATTCATTTCTATTCTTAGGAAGCATATCCTTAAAATTCTTCAAATGAATATTTCTGAGGTACTTATACTCAGGACAAATAATCATACAGTGAAACAGGAGGTCCTCTTTATCACAAATATTACAGATTATGCAATTCTGGTTTCGATTACAATCATAAAAATGTTCCATTGCATTTAAATTAACTAACTCTTCCCCGGTAGAGAATCTAGGAAAATTTGCTCTCATTTGAACGCCTACACGTACAAGTGGCCAATTTATATCCATATCCAGGAACTCATCTAGTTTACAGTGAGTTCTTATAATTTTGTAGTATGGCATTGACTCACTTATTTGCATCCTCAGGATATCATACTGTTGTAAACTTAATTTTATTTTACTTATACATGCATTCATTTCAGAACTTATATTAATTAATTCTTCCGTGTCACTAGGATTAGGATCATGATCCAATACACTTCCGCAGTTGTACTCGTCTAGCATACATCTTAAACTTCTAACCCAGTTGTATTTCATTTTATCTTTTGGTAATGATGCAGTGTTTTTTAAAGCATCAAAACATTTCCTTACCAATGCACTTCTACTATTCTTCACAATTCTATACCAAAAATTTAGTGCATTTTTCACAAGTGTAACAATAATAGGCATGCATTGGGTTTGCAGTCTAATAAAGAACACTGGAGTGCAGTTTGGCAAATGAAATAATTTTCTTAAAAACTTGTTCTGAAAGACCTCGAACCGATCGTGACAATCCAAACCCCATATGTGAGCAGAAAACATTAATACAGATTTAGTTAGGGAGTCGAACAATTTCAACCTATTTTTTAAAGTTCTTATTTTAGCTTTAAAGCACAATTCATATAGGCTCTTTTCTGCTATTTCAGCCTTTGCAATAAATTCAGAACAAATATCGTTATAATTCATGTTCCCATACATTGTTACTCCTAGGTATTTATATTTTTCAACTATTTCAATTTCATTTTCACCCCAGAAAATTTTTGGCTTCCGATACTTATAGTTTCCCAACCTGAATACTACAACTTTTGTTTCACTTAAATTAATACATATACAATTATCATCAAAGTATTTTTGAAGCACATAAATCTTTTCTTGTAATTCAATTACATTATACGCTAATAATAGCTAGCTTGCTAAAAAGTGATGAGTATGGTTTCTTGTCTGTGTCGGCCGTGAGCTAAAAGAGTCAATAATCAGGTAATCTTTGAAATGATCAGGAGTTAAGCTATTACGGTTAATAATATTAAAAGCCAACATTACCGTTTCAAATTGATAAAGGTATTTGGGCAGTAACCATTTTAAAATATCTGAAATATCAACATCTATAAAATCAACAAAGCGTTTTCTAAGTACAAATCGATCAGTGTTCTAATTACTTTACTCAATCCTTTATTATTTTTCTTTGAAGGTGAAAGCCATACACCAGACGCATAACGTAACACAGAGAAAATATAATCCTTAACTCGTATAATTTAACTATTTACAGATAAAATATCCCTCAGAGGATACAAAGAGGCTAAAATTCTCAAGCATTTCTTAAATACACATTATGTTTGATTTGTCCAATCTAATCTGTCGTCTAAAGTATACCAAGTATTTTTAAGGAATCAACTCGAGTTATGGGTTCATCATCAAAATTTACAGAAAAGTCATTAAGCTTATCTAAAAACATTAGGCCTACCAACAAACATTACTTGAGTTTTGTTGTTATTCAAATCTAATTTATTTAATGCCATCGACTCAGATACACTTTTTAAATCGGATTCAAATTTCTGCTTGATAATTCGAAGATGCTGCACACTACCAGATACAAGTAACTGAGTGTCATTAGCAAAAAAGTATCTTAGAGAATTTTTAATATGATCAGGCATATCATTATTTAGGATTAAGAACAGGAGACTTGACAAAGACGCACATTGAGGTGTACCAAGTATAATTTTTCAAGCGTAGAGTTAATACAATTATTATTTTTATCCTGTAAAGTTACATACTGCAGCCTATCTGTAAGATCAGATTCTAGTAACTTAGATCTAACATTGTACCATTTAAGTTTTTCAATTATGAAAGGCCTGAATAATGTATAGAAGCATTTACGAATATCGATCGATACAATTATAGAGAAATTACCCGAATTTTTTATGTTCGTACAAATAGTCATTTAAGGCAATTAAAGCATGACTAGTGGAGTGTTTTTGTCAAAACCCGAATTGTTTAGGACAAATTAGATTATTAGTAAAGAAGCGTTATTAATGAGGGAAAATTGAAGTTGGGAAAAATAATCCGTTTAAAATTAATGAGACTTAATCCTACTTTTTCAAAGCTATTATAATAGCTATTATAATGAGTTTTCTATTTCAACCAAAAAGGGTAATAAAGTTGGTGCACACTGAAGCAAGACTTTGTAGTTGATAGAGATAAGAGCTCCTTTCCCTTATTATTTACTTTTTATCAAAGATGATTGCAATTTTAACATTCACTCATTCTGTTAGATTTCCCCCACAAGCTTACTTCACCAGCAGAGAAAGGCTTTCCATTTTTAAGAAAAAAATCCCTCAAGTGAATTACCCATCGAATGTCAAATGGTAATTATTAGGAGGTAAGATGAGACTAAAGTTATAGGGTTGGCTAAACGCGTTGGGGCAAGATGAGACGACGAGACCAAGTTGCTTGTAATATATCTGAAGAAGTGATTTTACCTTATTATCCGTCCTTATAGTTCCATGAACATCTCAATACGATTTTTCTATCTTCTTGACTAATAGAAAACATATGCAATTAACCTCTCACAATTTAAAAAGGTGTGATGTAAAATATGCACACGTGGGTAGGTTCAAATTGTAAATTTAATTACTTTTTTATTGTTAATCATGTAAAAGTTTTAGTGAGCTTTGCATTATCCATCTGTCCAGAACATTATGCATGGATCATTCCATTCCACATGTATTTTCCAGCAAGTTAAACTCTCTTTAAAGTTGATCAACTCTACCAAAATGTAGCCTCCAGCAATCATTCATGAGCATTTAGTCTTTTTTTACTTCCAAATTAATCTCTCATGGCTAATGTGCCAGTTGCAACCAACTACTATTTTCTAGGAACAAAGTTTCCGTAGTATGCTTTTATCATTGTGGAATTCTTCTTCATAAAATCCTAGCATTCCGTTTACCTTAAATTGAGCCTCAAAGGAAAGATACTGAAGGCAATAAGTTCTGGTTTGGTTTTTAAGTACAAATATGAGCTGCTGATGTATAGTATTTAATTTGACCTTTTAGAAGCGTTTGGCAAGACCCTCATCTTCTAAGAAACTATGATATTGGAGTTTGTGTTGAATCGTGCAATTTTGCAGGCTGGCTAATCTGATTGAAAGTGAGGTGTAAGGTCAAACGAGAAGTTAGTGGGAGGAGTTAAAAATTAAGTCAAGTAGTGTTTTAAATGGGATGGTTATTTCCATGTTTTATTGTCATTAGGATTTTTGAATGTTTTGAAGTTCAGAGACGCTTTATTAATAGAAAAAAGGAGTAACAACGGTGTATTTGGTCCGAAATAGATGTGTAAATAATTAATGTAAGTGACATGTTTCCATTAGACGAAAGGACTGAAGGTGGAAGTGAACATGTCTGATCGGAAGTGACCTGGCCCTTAATTCCTACACTACTTGACGGCCTAACAAAATTAGGAAACATTTACAAAAATTTCTTGTTAGGGTTTCTAGGGGGAAATTGTGGACCTCGGGTTTTAGGAGTTTAGCCCTAGGTGGTTACTGTCAATGGCAGATGCCTTCAATGTCAAACTGGTCTTACTATTCTGTGGCTTATAACCCCTGGCAGAAGGACTAGTAAAAAGCAGAGGAGCCACCACCACCCTCATTCCTCTTTTATTCAAGTAGAAGCACAAATCTAGCATCAGCACCCTTTTCATTTCGTCCTAAATTCACAAAGCAAATACATGGGATTTTTCCTTTGTCAACAAAAATGAAAATATTACTACTACTTCACTTGTGTATTGCTTGGGTTTGCTAGGTCTTTTTTGTTCTTAATAAAAATGCAACAAGCTTTATGTATTCCTTTTGAGGGAGCTTTTTTGCCGTCTTTATTCAGAAAGGTAGAAAACGGCTGGGTTGACGAATTCGTTTTAGGAAGGATGCAGATATTAGATAATGCACCCTAAACCTGGATTTAGAGCCCCATCAGCAATACTTCTCTATCTGTCCAATGTTAAAAGTTCCTATCTTCCCATGTTAAGCCTTTTCAGTTTATTAGGCACTTTGATACAGTTACCCCCATGGGGGATGTAAATCGAGGTTAACTGCAATTCTTTTTAAATAGGGCCCTCAGGCTGAATTCTGAGGGTTTATCGATATCCCTAAATGAGAGCGTTTAATTACTTTAGTCCAAAAATATCCAGAAAAAAATGTCTTCATTCCGGCTATATTTATAAGATTTGCAGTAGCTCGAAGTTTTTCAAGAAATGGGAAAAAATACTGAAATATATGAACATTGGTAAGGTGAAATGTGCGACTTATAACATTTCAGGTGGACTTTTCCTAGGAAATTATTGGAAGACAATTCTGGTATTGGCTTATAGCTTGGTTACTCTTTCAAGGGTTGGGTTCTTAAGTCTTAGTCTATTCTTGAAGATAATGTTTGGGGGGCTTAAATTTTGGGAAAGGTAATAAATTGAGTCTTACGGTAATCTCCAATAGAAAGAAAGAATAGAAAGAACAGAAGACTTTTGTAACTAAAACTGAGGATGCAGTGACAGTAGTAAAGCTGGGTTAACATATATTCTAAATACCGACATGCATTGTTTACCTTTGAAAAGGATCCAAGTTTTTCAACCTAAAAAGTATCGTTAGATACTTTATGATAATGCTCCTCATATGGTGTCCAGTAATCTGTATGTTTGAATGGTCAGAAGTTCACAGGTTCTAGATTTTTCAAATTATGTTTAGAGACTTAGGGTCAAAAAAACCTTGAAGTTCGAAAATGTGCCGTTATTTACCTTTTTTTTAAATTTTTTTTTCAATTCAGGGTTCCATAAATTACAAGGACCCTTAAGTTTATCAGAAGGGCAGCGGTGAGTGAAGTATCATTGAAAAGCTCAAGAACGCTTGAGTTCAATGTTACCAATTCTAACCAACCACACCTACCTGCACCTAGTAGGTGTGGTTATATAAGTCAGGTGGGCACCATCAGCATATTCTATATAATCTGGAAAAATTACAACAATATCGCAACTACTGCCAGCCTTCACCCCATTCATTTTTATGCCCTTCTAAAGATACTTTTCTACATTCATCTGTCATGGTTTAAATGAGTAAAAACGGGCTTGGGCAAAGGCAATTCGCTTTTCCGCCTAGTTGTACTAGTATTAGTACTTCATCATCATCTCTTGTATACAAAATACTTTTAAAAAATCGAAACTTATTTTTTAAATGAAAGTTGTCCAATCAAATCCAATCCAAAAGTTATCCAAAAATAAGAACTAAATGTAATTTCTGTACACTGCATATACCCATATTTAAAGTAAAGGAGAAGGAATGGGAAAAACTAAACAATTGTAATATTGGTGATAAAAGCTTGAGCTGAAGAAAAATTCTGCAAAGACAAAAACTAGGTTCATTCAGATGAACTGCACTTTCCTTGTAATATTTGGGCAAAATTGTTGAAAACACGAAAAGATTGTACCCTTCATTATGTAACTGATTTCTCAGAAGTAGGATCTTACTTTTGAGAAATTCATCTAAAAGCTGTTACAACTTGAAAGATATTTAAAACCCACGAAAAATACAGGCAGGCAGAAGAAACACTGTTTCCTTGTGAAGTTTCTTTAAAGTCGTTTAAAAAGAATTGGATATGTGTTAATCTATCTCATCTAAAACACATTGGGACATGTGAAAGTTTACTTGTGACATTTGTGAATCTGCATTCAAAACAAAACGTACATATGAAAAGCTCACATTTCAACTCATTCTACACGATTTCTCTTCTGTCTTAATAAAAAACAAATAGATTGAATGAATTTGTAGAAAAGTTCGACAAAGAATCAAATTCATGTTACTTTTTCCTAAATGTAAACTTAACACTAATTAATATTATTCTGATATAATAATAAACTATGTATAACAATAAGGAGGAGAGACGCTTTGCATGTTAAACATGTGAAAAAAATTCACTAAAACGGAAGTATGAATAACGGATTCATTTAAATGTGAAATGTGATGAGTGTAAATTGTGAATGAGAAGTTTTACTTATTTATTGAGTCTTAAGTCACGCCTACAAGGTGAAGGGAGAAAAAGCTGTCAAGTGTAAAATTTGCAACTATCCTACCCATCACTCTGGCTTTGTAGCTAAATATGAAGAATAGAGGATCAAATGATCCTGAAAAAGGCAAAATATGTTCAAGTTTTTAAAAATGAGAGCAGATTAAGTGAATATGTTAGAGTAGTTTTTGAAAAGCCAAATTAATTAAAGAAGGATATTATGAAGGAGGCTTCATACGAAAGAAGAACCTTCTACTTGTTCATTTTACAAAGGAACAAAGGTCACCAACATCCACATGTTAGGAGGAATCACAACAAAGGGGAACTTTACAGGTACGTGTTATTTTTGCAATAAGAATTACTATAACCCAGTAAATGTAAATCATCATGTCGTAATTTATCTATAAGAATATTTTAATGGTGAAATGGCATTGCTTAAAATGTGCCTTTGATCCAATATTAGATATATTAGACTTCGTATACACTTATAACAGGCAGTTGGAAATAATTAACCAGTTAAATTTATAAAGACAGAATTAGATAGACTTCAACTAATTTTCTCTTAGTAGAAATAAGGTTGTTGTAAATCCTATTTCCGAAAGGAACAAAGTGCCAATAATTCCACGGAATTTTATTATGGGGTTAAAAGTATTAAATTGCATTTAATGATCATTTGTTCACAAATAAGAACAATGCTTATGAGCAATATTTAGGCGTATTTTAAAATATAGTTAAGTTATTGGATTTAATTGAGGTATTGAGTTACCTCTCGCATGTTCATTAGTTTTCCACTATTACGAAAAAAACGTGCTTTTTGGAAATTTTAGATTTCAGCAATACTGAAGATTAAGGAAATTCATAAAATTTGTTTGATTTTCTACAACTAGCAGATGATTTCAAAAAATACATTTCTAGTAAGCCTGTTCCTTATTATGCTTTCAACTCTGTGCAATTTATTTTCCTAAATTCCAAGTAATGCTTACATGAGTAGTGGAGCGGAGAAAGTTTAGGCTAAAAGTTGTAGCAAGATGTTAGATACAAATATAAAGCTTCTATAAAAGTCGGCACACGACTAATATGTGATATGCAATAATCTTACTTCTACAACCCTGTAGCTCTATCCTCAACTTTCCCCAAGAAACTTTAATGTTTGATGTTTTTATACTGATACTCCCAATTTGTACGGATGGTCGACTTGGTTAAAAATGAGGTATAAGGTCTGTGACTTTAGTATAAATTGGTAAGGATGGAAAGTTCCCTAATGAATGAATAAGAAGGGTTCAGGCTGATGTGCTTTTTGGAAACAAAAACGGGAGTTCGTTATTTTATTTATCGAATTGGAAATATGTGTACATATAATTAAACTATAGCTATGCAGAGAAGACAAGAAAGTAATACATACACGTGATAGTAAACCATGAATATGCTAAGGTGCTCAACACAACCTTTCAGCATTGATCAAAACGCTAGGAGCATTCCAACTCCACTATTGCAGTCCAACAAGGTTTCGAGTAATGATAAATTGGCAATTGGCAGCAGCTCCTATTAAAGCCTGCTGACACTGCTGACTGATGATGGATTTTCGGATTGAAAGATGTAAAGCTAGACATGTGATTATGATAAGACTATTATTAGTGACGTATCCCTTCTGACAAACAACGAAGTGGTATATATCATAATTTTAAAAGACTGTTTTACGTCCCTTGATCATTGGGATGCAAATTTGATACATGAAGTTGGCGAGCTACAGTGTTATTATTATTTAATTGTTTTTCATCGTATGAAATGTTCCCTTTCCATGAGATTCATATTTTTATTGTAAAAATTGGAGGAATTGGTGTTGTCCTAAACGTGTTCCTGAGATTGTATCAAAATCAATCGTGTTGGAGAGTTGTATCATAAGTGAAGTGACATGTTAATTTTAATTATATTCAGCATCATTGCCCTGTCTGTAATTTTTAAATGCTCGAGAGTTTCTTTATTCTCGACCCAAGCACAAAAATTTTCAGATGTAAATTAGATCTTTTGTTATCTTTCTCAAACTTATTCTTTTATTGCTCGAACAACTATGTTTTCAACTAGAGGACCAAGTCTTGTACTTACTCCTCGTCAGTAACTTCTATAAATACAACTTTGTTCGCATACTATTCAGGGCATTATCAATTTAGCTTCTAGACTATCACTGTCCAAATTTTTACTTGTCTGCTACCAAATCTTATTTTAATTATTTTGAGCTGCGATTTTAATAACAACTTTATTGCCATTATTTTGTTACATAGACCAAAATCAATCGTATCTGCGCAATTAATTTACTATTTCATCCTGACACCAGACACAATCTTTAAAACTCATAAAAACATCAAATCACGCCGTTTAGACACGGCCGTTCAAATAGTCAACACCAAAAACGATTGTATACAGAATAAGATCTCTCATTCAAACAAAGATATCTTTATGAAACTTATAAGAAAGTTAAATTTTGTGAACTTAATGTCTAGTTGTAACGTTGTCAATACTATAAATGTTATTTCAGCTATGTTTGTGTACGAAGTTAGTAGATAAAATCTTTATGAAGTTGGTTAGTAGCTAATATTTACATGGTGGATTTCTGAATTGCAACTGGTTGTCAACTTTGTATTCTTTCTTGTTTTTCTGAACAGATTTTTCTTACAGCTGTGTATATAAGCTAGAATCTTAAGTTATGTTTTAAGTAATTTATTTTTATTCAACGGTGACTGGATATTGGCAGAAATATGTAACCACATATTATACAATATATTGTCACTTAATAAACATCGAATTGAATTGACACGTTTATATTATCTAAATTGTATGATATATTGTTATAAAAAACTGGCTAGGTGCAAAATGAATGAATTAAATACTTTAAAGACTTGATCTTTACAAGATGGGTTTTTATTAAGCAACTAAATGTACAACTCGACTCCTCTGGAACAGTACAACTACGGACATAAGAAATGGAATGATCTCCACAAGAGAACATTAAAACAAATAAAACATCTTAAAACTAAACTATTGAATGATTCATGGTCAATAAGTAAATAGACTCATTTCTGAGTAAAAGATTGTCAAAGGACATAATATTAATTCTAAATCTAACACTTTCCTTCAGTCTTTTATCCTCAGAGTTCTGATTCAGGGTTTTGAGGTCTAATCTCTTCTGCAACTACTCGAATTAAGTTATTTTTGATAAAACAACACATGGCAAAAACAACAACAATTATAATCAAAATCAAAAGAATTGTAATAACAATAAACCAAATAATATTATTATCAGTCTTCTTCTTTATTGAAGTTGGATCGTCCATATTGATATGTGCCAAAATGTCGTTGTTAATCCTCGGCTTCAGGTACATGTTTGCTTTTATAGTAAACAACGGGTGGATTTCTTCTTGGTGATTTATCTTGTATTCACCAACTCGGTAATAATTTCCTTTGATCTGGAAGTCTGCTGTTTGTCGTAACACAAACGTCTTATTTGGGCATGGCTGGTCCAAAGTCTCTATTGTTATGTTGTTACCGGAACAGTACACTTAATTTGGTCCATGGTATGGCTTTATCTGTACAAAGTTCCATTCGTCATGAGGTGGTCTCGGGTTACACCCGTCCAAGCTAAAAAACTTTGAAACATCAGGTAAAGCCGACGCTGCTTTACATTCCTGTGAAGGAGACGAAATCAAATTAGTATATTTTACATTTACAGCATAAACGCAATTGTTTTTGTTGGAAATGATAACATTCTTGGGACCCTTGTACGTAATAGTACACGTTTGATTTTCGGTTTGATGAAACAAATCGAACGGGTCAGCTTCAACTAAACGTAAAGTATCGTTCATTAATGGTGTTGAGAAATCTATATGCAGCTTTGTTTTGTCATATGAAAGTCTGCATCTCTTTGCTACTGCGAACATGATAGGACACACGTCTCCACATGGTAAGCTGATGTTCAAGTAGTCAAAGAATGGAGCATAGAGCTTATTATCTTGCCATTGTCTTCTTGTTTCTTTCATAAAATATTTTCCTGTCATCAAACGGGTTGTAACATATGACACTGCATAAATAGATCCAGTCTGTTTGTTCTTTAATTGCTCATAATCCCTTTCGTGTTCTTCAAAATGAAGTTGAAAAGCCTTCATATTATGCTGCAGTACTTTAATAGCTTGCTTTGCTAAGTTAAATTCTTTTGCAGTTTCTTCTAATTTCTTGTCTTGTTCATCTACTACTTGTTGTGGTTGATCTATTTGAGACAGTGCAATACTGCTTGTTACAGTACTAGCGATCCCTAGCCCAATTGAAGCTACTACGGATAGGACTATTACTCCTACTAACATGGAAATAATAGCCCTTTTTTTCTTCCAGAAACATCTATAAATGAACATTGTGGGCACATTTCTTCAACTTCTTGAAGGAAGTATTCATGATAAAGTTCTTTGCATCTAATCTTTGCTTGTTTAATGTTATGTTCATGCATAATATCCAGAGTTAGGATTTCCCATGGAGTTTTAAACTTGATGTTTAAGTGAAACTCATTGTGCCCTGATGTTTTGGGAGTTGTCCTTGCTCTCCAAATAACTAGTTGGTTGTTCAGTGCATCAACTGAATTCAAAGGGTTCATCATTATGCCCATGAGTAGAACCAAATGAAATAAAGAACTTATTCCTTTCCTTGATTATGATTTCTTGTCATTATGTCCTTTTTCTCTTGTGTCATAATCATATCTATGTTTTACCGAATTATCTCCATCAGTCTTCCCTTTACCATCTACATTCCTCAATTCTGTCAATCCAAGCTTCTTAGCCATATACTCATGCTTAGATCTTATGAGTGGCTTCGTAAGAATGTCAGCATTTTGTTCTTCATTAGGGATATATTAAATTGAAATCAATCCATTCATCAACAGTTCTCTCACATAATGATATCTAACAGCAATATGTTTTGTTCTCTTCTGAAACTCTGGGTTGTTCAGGAGTTTAATAGAACTTTGATTGTCAACATGAATGACAGCTGAATGGTTGGGTCGAATGTTTAGCTCTTTCAAGTGATTATTTAGCCAAACCACTTCACGAGCTGCAGTAGTTAGTGCTATATATTCGGATTCAGTACAAGAACATGCTACTACCGCCTGCTTTTGACTTGAAAAAGTTATTAAGCTTTTTCCTAAAAAGAAAGCATATCCTCCAGTTGACTTACGGCCAATTTTATTTGCAGCAAAATCTGCATCCAAATATCCAATAAGATTTAGGTTATTTCCTTTTTGATAAATTAGACCTACATCTTGAGTACCATGCAAGTACCGTAATATCTTCTTTGCTCCTTCCCAATGTGTCTTGTAAGATGCATTGGTGAATTGAGCTAACTTAGATACTGCATATGCAATGTCAGGTGTAGTTAGCCTTGCAAGGAACAGTAGAGCTCCAATCAACTAAGGGAATTTAAATACCCTATCAGTCTCTGCTGCAGGCATTAAATCTTGATTGGGTTGCATTGGAACTGAAAGTGAATTACACTGAGCCATGTCAAATCTTTCTAAAAGCTGTTGTACATAACTCTTTTGTCCAAGAAAAATGCTTCCATTGCTTTGGATAAATACTTCAAATCAAACGAAAGATCTCAATTCAGGCAGGTTAATATTGAAGTTTGACTTCGAAATACAATAACGTCTTGGATTGAAAATTTGTCTGGGGAGATAAGCAGAATATCATCCACATAGACAATAAAATAAACAATTGCATTGTTTATATAGCCAACAAAAAAACAAGGGTCGCTTGTTGTTGCATGTAGGTTATTATCAGTTAAAAACTGAGTCAACTTCTGATTCCAACATCTAGGAGCTTGTTTCAATCCATAGATGTTTTTGTGTAATAAGCATACAAGTCCAAAATCTCTATCAAAACCTTCTGGCTGCTTCATGTAAATAGTTTTTTCTATTTCTCCATAAAGAAGGGCAGTCTTGATATCACACTGCATAATGTGATAATTCTTTAAAGCTGCAATAGCAAACATGAGACGGATTGACTCATAACGAAATACCGAAGCAAAGGTTTCATCGTAATCTATCCCATATTGCTGTCGATAGCCTTTAAAGCTAAGTCTTGCCTTGTACCTTGAGATTGGCCCGTCTGTGTTTCTCTTAACCTTAAAGAGCCAGCGATTGTCTAGAATCTTTTTATTATTGGGGTAGGGTACTAAAGTCCAAGTTTTATTACCCTTGTGACTTTCCATTTCGTCTTCCATTGCCTTTATCCACCAATTTCAATTGTTTACCAATTTCATTATCATTATCTCCCTCATTGTCTTCATGAGAACTATTATCATCATCTGAACTTGAGTCTTCTTGACCCTCATTTTCTGATCCAAACTCAACATTTAGAATGGGATCTTCTTCTATTTTTTCTTAAAATGTCACATTTCTAGCAGCAAAAACTCTTCTTTAATCTTTATCATATAGTGTGTAGTTGCTAGACATGTTGTCATAGCCAACAAACATATATTTCTTGCCTTTAGGCTTCCAATTAGTTCGCTTTTGATCTGGAATGTGTGCAAAAGCATCACACCCAAAAATTCTCAAATGAGCTAGGTTGGGTTTTCTTTTAAAATCTGCTCACATGCAGTAATTTCAGGGCTTTGCTTGTCTAACACGCGATTATGCACATAGACTGAAGTAGCCACTTCTTCAGCCCAGAGAAACTCGGGTACTTGATATTTCTGCATCATGGACCTTACTGTGTTTTTAATAGTAAGCATGTCACGTTCTATTTTACCATTAGACTCGGGACAGTTATAAGCCGACTTCTCATGAATTATGCCATTCTCTTGAAAATAAGAGGTTAACTCTTTATTAGTGAACTCGGCTCCATTATCTGTTCGTATAATTTTAATTTTCTTGCCAGTTTGGTTTTGCATAAGATTAATGTACTCTTTGATACATTTAGAGGCTTGATTCTTCTCTGAAAGAAAATAGGCAATACGAAAGCCAGTAGCATCATCTTTTACCAGTAGAAAATAGTTGGAATTACCGAGGGACTTAAAAGGCATTTTCCCAGATAAGTCCGCATGAGATATTTCACCTGGTTTTGTCTGCCTTCGGGGTTCCACAACTGGGTAAGCTTTCTTTGCTTGTTTCTCTTCTTGAAAACTCTCACAGAAAACGGTTTTATTTGAATTTTGCAAACCCAATCCGTTTACTGCATTCTTCTTCACAGTATTTTGGATGTATTTGGTGTTCATGTGTGAACACCTTTCATGCCAAAGTTTAAGCTTTGAATTGCTGTTTCTTGTCACAAGCGCGTTCTTCTTTATTTCTTTAAACTGTATGATATACATTTTATTGGAAGGCAGAGCAATTGGCCTTTTCTTGCATTTTGTGCTATGTATTTTGTGCTTTTTGCATTACGGATGATTGTATATCCTTTCTTTGCCATGACGGTCTCTGAAAAGAGATTGACTCAGTCAGGAATGTGCAGTACATTTTAAAGATTGCACTGAATCTACTCATTTCCCATCAAAGCTAACACATCTACATTTCCATATCCAATTGTTAGCATTCCTTTTCTATTGGTGAGAAACACTGGTTTTGGCTTCTTGAAATCAGTAAAAGTGACAAACAAACAAACAAACAGCACATGTGTTGACGTGCCCCTGAGTCGCTATACCAGATATTTTCTGTCTGGTTAAATCCTTGCATCATGAATGCAGTTCCCATTGCTTTTTCTTTGGGTCCAGTCTTGCTGGGTGAATTATTCTTCTGTCTACTTTAGCATTGTTGAGATGTCTTGCCAATGTCTTAACTTTGGTGTAACCTGAGAAAAGCATTTGCTCAGGCTTGTACTTTTAGTTGAGAAACGCTGTCAGCGTATGTTGCATATTCAAAGCGCTACTATCTGAATGAATGTCCCTCAAGCGATCAACCATTTCTGAAGATGTTTGACATGAATAAATATGGTTAGTGTTTACCGTATTTAAGGTGGGGACCATTATGGCCATGGCTTGGACATCTTGGGTATCCCATCGTTCCGAATTATCAGCAGTCCTTAGGGTGGTCCTATTTACTACGTTCCACAGTCTGGCTGCTCGCAAAATCAGGGTGATCTGCAATCTTCACTGCTGGTATATAGTGTCACTTAACTTTACAGCATGAGTTCTATCTATCTTATGAGTAGTAGTAGTAGCAGGTGTAGCCATTGTTCGTAATTTTTAGATTATGAACAAATCTACTTAAAACTTAAAAGTTGCTTTTCAGTTGTTTATTTAATTGTTCAAATTCACCGTAAAGTTTATTTTCACTTACCACGCTCTGCTACTATGTTATGAAAAACTGGCTAGGTGCAAAATGAATGAATTAAATACTTAAAAGACTTGATCTTTACAAGATGGGTTTTTAATAAGCAACTAAATGTACAACTCGACTCCACTGGAACAGTACAACAACTGACATAAGAAATGGAATGATCTCTGCAAGAGAAAATGAAAACAAATAAAACATCTTAAAACTAAATCATAGAATGATTCATGATCAATAAGTACATAGACTCATTTCTAATATAAGATTGTCAAAGAACATAATATTAATTCTAAATCTAACATATATTAACTATGTCTTAACAGACGGAGAAATCTCTTATTGTCTCCATTACAATAATATACAATACAGGGAAAGGAATATACTTTACAGAGGTATTGAGATGTTTATTTCCTCCTTGGAAGTTAGTAAAAGAAAGTTGGGTTTAGTCATAAGGAAGTGAAAGTAAGGGGGGGAGAAGCTACTTCCATACGTTTCCCCATTAGGCTATTTTAGTTTTTAAGTTTTGGAAATTTTTTTAAGAAAAGGAAGAACAACCGGACGGTTGGTCTGAAAAAGTTCTCCAAAAATACTTCCATAGACAAAAAATTATTATTTTTAAGGGAGAGGGAAACATCTCATCTCAATTGGCCTCGTATTCTATTTCTACACTACTAGCTGAGCAACTTAAAAGGCATTTTAAAAAATCTTGGTTTCCAGGGGTGAATTCAGGACCTTGGCTTTTAACAGTTAGCTCTAAGCAGTTACTGTCAAATGTCAGTTGCAGTAGCAGATGCTTGCAATCACAGACTGGTATCGTTCATTCCACGCTAAATTCCCAAAGCAAATACATGGGATTTTTTCTTTGTCAACAGAAAACAAGCATTTTGGTACTTGTTCATTTGTGGTGGTAGAGAGTGGTTGGAGAGATTACTATGGGGTTTTTACTTTCCTCATAAAAATGCAACAAGTCGGAGTTTCCTCCTTCGGAGACGAGCTCTTTGTTTAAAGAGAAAGAAAGAGTCTCACTCTCATCAGGCATCGTTTTAGAATTAGAAAATTCTGGCATTTGAAATAAATTTCGAATCGAAATGGAATTTCCAAAGACATTGAAATGGATAAAATGATAGCCTTTGATGATTAACCTGAAATGAGGATTTTTTCATTAGGTAATTTCCTTATTCGGTGTACTCGATGTTTCGTTTCATTGATTGAGGATGCAGGGAAAGCTGTATCTATTTCCATATTCCTTCCATCCGATTGAATAATTATTATGGGATTAGTTGATTGCTGGAAGCTTGTGTACTTTTTGATATTTGCTGAAATGTATGTTTGGGAAGTGTCCAGACCACCATCTCTTCCAGCAAACTTTTCCAGAAAACTTTGGAAATAGGAGAGTAGGTAGAAGGGGTGGGGAATTGGGGGGAAGTGGGATGAGAGGTGCTTTGGCTTTCAACTTGGAATCTACCTACTTGTCATGCCTTACATGCGCCTAATTCTACCGTCTCAGCATCAGAGTGAAATGGTCTACTCTCATCTCCGTAGTAAACACCAAATCATCTCTTCTACAAGCAAACATTCAAAGCCACATCACAACATCATCATCTACCTTTCATTTCCACATATTTCTCCAAAATCCTGTAGAAACCTGGAAAAACTTTCTTTCCGACTGATACTAAACTTTCTGCAACTCTTCCAATTCCAAATAGATATTTAATCAGACTCTAAACTACGTCGTTAAGGGTAAGTAGCTTTCACTCTCTTTTTGCTTACTTTTTAGGGTGAGGAATAATCAGTAAATAAGTTATTCCCTTGGTAAGAGAAAGTTATGCCACAATATTCTCATTGGAGGATACAACAAATGTAAGGTATTGAATATGTTTATAGGAGAAAACATGGATTTCAGTAAAATTCGGAATTTGAAGCATTTTGCTTCCGTCATTGATTATGAAATATATGCTGTGACTGGACGGGACTTTGCTGGGGATTCGTAAGTTCTTTCTTTATTTTTTATCCTTATCCTAGAGTACATATGTCAAGTTACAATTGTTCCTTGCTTTGGAAGAGATCATTCATAAACAATGATATGGGACTAATTTGACTTTGTTTTAATGCAGGCCATCCCTAAGGACTTTAACCGAGTGGTGGGTTTTACAACTCCTTTTTCTAGCGGATATCATCAAATTCTTCTTAGATATTATGAAACCCCAACCGGCTGATGATGGTGTGCTGAGACTGCGAGGGCCATCATTCTATTGTTTCTCTATTTTTATGCATATTTTGTTTGTTTCTACATTTTTGTTAAAGGATATCCTGGAAATGAATTAGAAGGGGG